>CM056493.1:42760910-43055230 GCA_029783415.1 Anisodus acutangulus
TGTTTATCAGAAACAAAATGAACAAATTCTTAAAGAAAAGAAAACAAAAGAAATCAAGCTTAAGGTTCCAATAAATTGAAAAATAAAACAAGAATTTTATCTCATTAGGATTCTCAAGAATAAAGCTATGAGAGCGAGTATCCTTCACCTTCGCCCCCAGGGGCACATGCGAGTTGGTAAGTGACAAGGTGATTGGGGTACAACCACTCAGACGTCGCGGGTTCGAATCCGTGTGGTGACAGTCTTTGCTGAAATATTGCAAGGGTTGTTGCTGGGTTCGTCTCCCGTTGGTCCTCTCCCTTGCAGGGCTGCCACTCGCGCATATCCCTCGATTTACATCCCACCTGGCCAAGAGGCCTCTGGTACAGGTGGGGGGTTTCGCCTTCGGGACTTTCCCCTTCACAAAGAGCGAGTATCCTTCAGTTTTGACGAAAACTTTGAACTTCTAAAGGCAATAGTGGAATGTAGGGACCCACAACACATTTAATAAACCATTTAGCAATTTCAAGAGCCAAAATAAAGAGAGAAAATGAGGTACAGTCCGTTAAATTGAGACTTAGAGGGTGTTTTGATTGACTTATTTTAAGTGTTATTTTTGCTTTTAAGCTTTAATCTACTTTTAAGGTGTTTGGATGAGATAAAAATTATTTTAAACACTTATTTTTGTACTAAAAAAGTATAAAAATAAGCCAAAAGTCAAAAGATTGGTCAAACCAACTTATGACTTTTAGCTTTTAGTTTATAAGTCACTATTAAAAAGTCAATCCAAACTCTCTTAAAAGGGTGGTCTAGCTAATTTCTCTCAACTTTCTTGCACTTTAATTATGCATGTTGTTTTATTTTATTTAATTATGATATATATATATATATATATATATATATATTATTTTAGTTTGTTTACTTATTCTTCCGCTTCAAAATTAAATTTAGTTAGTTAGATGAAATTTCATTTGTGTAGAATGTCTATTATATAAAAGATTTAATTTTCTTTCGGAAAAGTAGGGATAGCGTTATTATATTTAAGAGTTCCAAAAAATAAAAGTATGTTTTCAAATACGTAAAAATTCTAATCATCTTATTATGTAATTTGTCTTCATTTCTTATTTAGAATTTGGAAAAGTGTTTATTCTCTTTTTTAATCAAAGGTGTGAATAAGGATTTTCAACAAATGCATTTATTCTCTTTTTCAAATCCATAGAAAAATAAAAAAAATTATGAATTTTTTATTGATAATTTTAATTTGCTTTTTAATAGTTATATTTTAATATACTTAGTTATGGATATATCTTTAGGGGATAAGTGTAGAATTTCATAATACATGGGGTATAAGTGTTTGATTTCAAATACAGGAAATGTATCAAAAAATAAATCATATTAAAGAGGTATTTAATGTAGTTAACCCAAATTTTAACAAATAACTGGTTATTTCTCAATAACATTTAAAAAAGTGGCTAAACTATAATTACCACATTAAAATTGGCCACAACACCTAATACTTACGTTAAAATGAAACCTTAACCGATATATATTTATGAATTATTAGTTAACCCTAGTTATTTTATTCAAAATTAGAAGGCACCCTTTCCCCTGATGAATTTGCGGCTTCTAATTATCAGAATATTGCACGAGGCCTACATAAACGCTTTTGCTTGTGGAGATTTAGTCCAACCAATACCCTTTAGCAGAAGTATAAGATAACCTAATTTATACTTTATTTTTAGAGAGAATGAGATTGTTTTCTTATTTTAAGAGTAAAAAGTTATGCAATATTGTTTTCAATAATAAAAAAATCAATAGGAAATAAAAAGAGTCCCACTTTGATAGATACCCAACTATAATTATTGTTTGGAAGGTTACCATTCAAATTGAATTTGGGTAAAATTACACAAGTTGATTTATTTATTGTCTAAGTTATTATTTTGTTACCATGGAATTAAGTGTAATTTGAGAGTGAATAATTACAGTTATCCAATTATCATCAGGGTAAAGAATTAGCGATAATTACATGATGTAATTAGTAGATGGCTTCTCAAATTCTTTCGTTTTGCATTCTTAATATTCTTTTTATACACACTTATATTTTATAACATAAAAAGGTTCTTTGATTTTTACAATTAGTTTTTATATAAAATAAAAGAGGACTAAATTATATAATTACACTTGTTAAATCAAACTGATAATGAAAATTACACTACAATTGCATTATGAAAAACACACATATCATTACTGTTGAGTTCTCCCACATCGGTGAGATAAGTGGTCTTTGGTCTCCTTATATGGCTTGGGCAATCCTCCTCCTTTCAAGCTAGCTTTTGAGGTTCAATTAGGCCCAAGATCCATTCTTTACATGGTATCAGAGTCAGACTCATTCCAATTCTTTATTTCCGATGTTGGGCTCCCCTCTTATATTGTCCACGCTTCAGGTGTCCAGTCCTGGGGCGTGAGGCGGGGTGTTGAGTTCTCCCACATTGGTGGGATAAGTGGTCATTGGTCTCCTTATATGGCTTAGGCAATTCTCCTCCCTTCAACCTAGCTTTTGGGGTTGAGTTAGGCCCAAAATCCATTCCTTACCATTACGAATACTATGATGTTAATCACTTAATTGTATAATTACTACCCTAATAATTATGTAGCCTAAAAATTACAAAGTAATATCAATATATGTCTTTAATTGTTAAACTATGATAACATAGTTTGTCCAATTGCATTATAATTTTTTTTGTTTTTTGACCTTCTCTTCGCAGGAAGTTGGAAGGAAGTGACTGTGATTTAAGGCCCGTTTGGACATGATTTGAAATTATGATTTTGAATCAGTAATTTAAAATCAGATTGATTTGAAATTGAATTTTTGTTTGAACATGCAATTCTAATTTCTTAAGTTGTATTTTTTTCTCATAAACATAGAAACCCTATAATTTGTGAAAACTATCGAAACTTTCCAATTTCTTATACAATCTTACAAAATGAACAAAGCATAGTTCATAACAAAGTATAATACGGTACCAGAAGCCCTTTGTAAAAGTACGACATTTATTGATCGTACTTTAGTTCAATAAATAAAAAATTGAACATGAGTTGTAGTGTCACTACTCTTCAATATAATCATCCCACATGTTACATACAATCTCTTCACGTCGAACATGCATTTTCGAATCAGAGTAAATATAAATATGGTTGGTAAGAGTAAACATGGTTGGTAGATATTCTTATGGGTCTTTTTTATATAAAATATAAGCTTATGGGTCAAATTTTATATTTTAAAAAATTTAAATCACATCTTGAAATTTGAAATTCTACTTTTTGAAGACTTTAAAATATGAAATCATGATTTAAAGTTGAAGTTGAAATTTTGTGCAGATATCATAAACAAACAACAACAATAACAACAATAATAACAACAACAACATACCGAGTGTAATCCCACAAGTGGGGTATGTGGAGGATATAGTGTACACAGACCTCACCCTTATCTTGGGAGGTAGAGAGACTGTTTTCGAAAGACTCCCGGCTCACGAGAAAGCACAACAAATAATATCAGACAAAAATTGACAAAAGTAAAGAAATCAAAGCAAAAATACAATAAATATGCATGATGAAGAAAAGTAACAATAACTGTAACAAACTAATACTGTAATCCAGTACAAGAGAGTACTCGAGTTTACTACTACTCTTACTAGTACGGAAGGATACACAGGACGACATTTTGATACCTACTAACCTTCTACCTTAATACATGTCCGTCACAACCTCCAAATCAAAACAAACATTGATTCCAAATAAAAATTTGAAATTGGAGTCCCAAATCTTATGGTTGAACACCTACTTAGAGACTACTCGAGTTAGTTAACTAAAAGTAATTGATAAGCATCTAATGTTAAAAATTACTTTTATGTGTTGAAGTTAATTTTATAAATAATTAGTAGTTACGTGTTTGAATACAAATATTGAAACTGATAATGAGTAGTTAATGTGTCAGGTAAAAGATGTTGATATATATATAAAGTAACTAATTATTACCTAAAAAGGATGAATGACGAAAATAGAATATAGAAATAATTAAAAATTATGTTTTAGAAATAGGATTTTGGAGGTTACAAAAGATATTAAGGATTAAGTTGTATAAATATTGATCAAACTAAAAATGCTTTTAAGTTTGAAAATATCTAATTGACTTATAAGCACTTAATATATAAGCATTTTTAGTATTTGTCAAATGCATAGATAAAAAAAAATTACTTATAAGAAAGTCCATTGACACATTGATAAGGGATGAGCTCTCGGAATTTCCAAATTAAGATATATAATTGTTTAATACTCTATATTTAACGCTAACACTCACCTTTGATTGGATTATACGATGATTTCCACCAACAAGAATATTTCATGCAAGATTTATTCCTACAAATATGACCCTATGATATTTTTCCGTTTCATGATTGACGAATATTAGTTTACGTTTTTTAATCCATTCTTTTATAAATGAAAATTACATATCACCAATTATGCCCGACACCTGAACAACGTCAATATATAAGAGAAATTTATAAATAAAATATTTGTAGTAGCTAAAATGTCAAAGCTCATTCCACCCACATGGAAAATAATTTAATTGTGAGAACATAAAATTCTCACTTTGTTTATATATATTCTTACTGTTATTATTACTTTTTTTCAACTACTGCTTTTGATTAAATGACTTTTCTAATCTTCTTTTATACAATTTTGTTTTAGAGAAAAAGTTGGACCAGGCCTACTTCAATAAAGCCAAATAGCTGTAATTCAGAGGGTCATTCGCACAAATGCTCTCATTTCTGGGTGGTCTTTAATTTTTCTCTTAAATTTGTAATCTTTAATTTTTATATTTTAATATCTTTTGATGCGGCATAATTTAAATTTCGCAAGACATAATTTATATTTAACTTCGGCATATTTATCATAACATCCACACAAATTATGCCGGACAAGACAACTTCCAACATGCTCAATATAATATGAAAAATGACATAATTTTAGATTTCGCTCGGCATAATTTAAGTTTAACTTTGGCATATGTATCATAACATCCATACAAATTATGCCGTACAAAGCAAAATTTTCAACACTCAACATAATATGAAATATACTACAAATTTATATCACATAACTTAATTCCTACTGAATTTATGTCGAGCGAGACAAAAGTTCAGTTTTTGAATATCAAAATGTTACAGAAATTATGTCTTGCAAAGTAGGTCGAATATTTTCATTAATAAGTAGGAGGGGCCAAAAATTAAAAAGCACAAATATGAGGGGCAAAATGAAAGACCAGTACGTTTGAAGAATAATCCGTGCAAAAATTTGTAAATCGGAGTTTCCAGCCTTGAAGTTCTATTTTTTTTTGTTTTGTTGATGAAAAAATCCGCAGCCGCTACTCTTTCGAGTGCGCACAGGGTAAACCCCGGACTGACGCAATAACCTGCAAACCACGTCAGCCAATTAATCACACTTGATAAGCCATGTGTGACAGGCTCAACCAAGAAGGTTTATGCAGAGGATCGAACTCGTGACCTTGCGGTCCCGCGCTCTACTGCTACACCAACTTGGCTACCCTTGCGGGTAGCCTTGATGTTCTATGTTTGGGCTATCAGTGGCTTCGCTGACTGGCTTAGCCCATTTATAATGGTCTGTTTGTCAATGTTAGATTTGAAATGTTGCTGCTTAAAACAGAAAATCAAAACCGTTACTCCCTTTGTCCCATTTTATAGGAAGGTGGTTGACTCGGTATGAAGTTTAAGAAAAAATGGAAGATTTTTAAAATTTGTCTAAAATAAGGCATTGAGAAATATGTGGTTATAAATAATTTCATTAAGGATAAAATGAGAAATTTAAAATGTTACATTGTTATTAAACATATAAAGATATTATTCTTTTTAGAACTGATTATTAAAAAAAAAAGTATCATATAAATTTAGACAGAGAAAGTACTTTTCCTACTTGCTGAATTCCAGCCGGGCCGTGAGCGCGATGGGAATGGGCTTCCCAAGAAGCCAGCCCGAATTAGTTTGTTGTGGTTTTGACATGACTGTTAAAGAAAGAACTATAATTTTATTACATTTGAACATTGATTATTAGACTATGAATGCACTGAGATAGTTTTGGATGCTAGAGTTATGAAAGCACTTCCAAATGTAAAAACAATTTATTTTAAGAAAGCACACCAAATTTCGAAAGACGATAGTAGGACTTTATTTGTTTAGGAGTGACATTTTCCAGGAGAAAATACTTGCGAGTTTTTCTTTTTTTTTAAAAAAAAATCAAAATTCTGAAGGTCGCGCACAGATTGCCCTTCAAACACACTAGTCTTTAATTTTTATCTTCTAACTTATTTAATGAAAATATCCAGAACTGCTTCACAAGGCATCTCTGTAATATTTTTATCTTCAAAAACTTAATTTTTGCTTCGCACGACATAAATTCTTTAGGAATTAAGTTATGCGACATAAATTTTATAGTATTTTTCAGATTATGTTGAGTAGTGAAAATTTTGCCTTGTTTGGCATAATCTGTGTGAATGTTATGATACATATGCCGAAGTTAAACGTAAACTATGCCGAGCGAAATCTAAAATTATATCATTTTTTAGATTGTATAGAGTGTTGAAAGTTTTGCCTTGGCAGACACAAATTGTGTGAATTCTATAATACATTTATCGAAGTTAAACGTAAAGTATGTCTTTCGAAACCTAAATTATACCGCACTAAAAAATGATGAAGTACAAAAATTAAAGATCACCCCAAAATGAGGGCTTTTGAGTGAATGACCCAGTAAGTCACGCCTCATATCATGTACATGTACTAAATTATTGATACTTAGCTTTAGAAAGAAATTTTAAATACAATTTTGGGTGTCTTCATGATTGATTAACGCATTGTATTGAATCAAAATATAAAGATCTGAAAGAAATAATCTCCTTGATTATTTTCATTAATTGAATGAGTATATATACAATTTATATATTTCCATAATAGGAGAATCCTATTCCTATTCTATTCCTAAAACCTTATTCTACTTGGACACTAACTATACAATTATGACAATACAAGTATTATGGTAAGTGTACAAGACTAATTATTACACTAAAACAATATACATAAACTAAGGTAATACACGGACTGATTTTGGACCAAAACCGTGATATACCTTAAGTGTATATCACGGTATAGTATGTATATTTAACACACCCCCGCAGTCATAGCAGACGGTCTTCGAACGCTGAGACTATCTCTAAAATCTTCAAAAAGGACCGAGGGAAGACCCTTTGTAAAGATGTCGGCAATTTGATACCTGGACGGGACATGGCAGACGCGAACTTGACCACGAGCAACCTTTTTGCGAATAAAGTGAATGTCCATCTCCATATGTTTAGTGCGCTGGTGCTGAACCGGATTACCAGAAAGGTAGATGGCACTAATATTATCACAATACACCAAGGTCGCTTTCTGAATAGGACAATGAAGCTCTAACAACAAATTACGTAACCAACATGATCTAGAGACCACATTAGCTACCCCTCGATACTCGGCCTCTGCACTGGAATGGGATAAAGTCGACTGTCGTTTCGCAGACTAGGAGACCAAGTTATTTCCAAGAAATATACAATAGCCAGACGTAGAGTGTCTGGTGTTCGGACAGCCACCCCAATCAGCATCTGTAGACGAGACAAATGTTGACGTTGATGAAGGATATAAATGCAAACCATAGTCAAATGTACTCTGAATATACCGAAGGATGCGTTTGAGGGCACTCATGTGCTCAACTCTGGGATCATGCATAAACAAATACACATGCTATACGGTATACGTAATATCTGGTCTCGTGAATGTAAGATACTAAAGGGCCCCTGCAATACTGCGATAGCGGGTTGAATCCTCGTACGGTGCGCTGGCGGCATCCCCAAGTTTGGTCTTAGTATCAACTGGAGTGGAAGTGGACTTACAAGATGACATCCCATCCCTCTCAATGATCTCAGATGCATACTTCCGCTGGGATAAGAACAACCCACCTGCATGACGAGTGACATCAATCCCCAAAAAATAACTCAAGGGCCCCAAGTCTTTCATAGCAAACTCAGAGCTGAGCATTGTCATGATAGACTGGCGTAAGGCATCGGAAGAGGCAGTCAAAATAATATCATCCACATATAACAGTATATAGGCCAAGGACGAACCACGACGATAGATGGACAAGGAATTATCCGACCTGCTGTGTGTAAACCCAATAATCGAAACATAGTTGGCAAACCTCTTATACCAGGCCCGAGGAGACTGCTTAAGCCTATATAACAACTTCTTCAACAAACAAACATGATGAGGATGTTTTGGATCCCTAAACCCCAAAGGCTGATGCATATAAACTGTTTCCTTGAGATCACCATGTAAGAAAGCATTTTTCACATCTAACTGATGAATGGGCCATGCTTTCGAAAGAGCCAAGCTGAGCACAGTGCGAATGGTAGTCAGTTTGACCACCAGACTAAACGTCTCACCATAGTCCACACCAACCTGCCGAGTCTTACCATCACCCACAAGCCGAGCCTTATGTCGTGCAAATGAACCATCTGAATTGTCCTTATGAGCAAAAATCCACATAGACCTAATAATATTAATACCAGATGGACGGGGCACCAACTCTCACGTCTTATTATCAATAAGAGCATTACATTCATCGGTCATAGCAATTTTCCAATTCGGATCATTTAATGCAGACACAGGATTACGGGGTAAGGGTGATTTAAGAGCATTAGAATGTAAATTAAAATGTCTTTTAGGTTTAAAAATACCCCGTTGACTACGAGTCACTGGTCTATGACTCGGGAAAGGATTGGATGAAATTTGGAAAGTTTCTGGACTCGGTATGGACTGGCCAGCAGGCAGTGGGCCTGCTGGCCCATTTTGGGAAGCAGAAACAGTGGGGGATGCAGGAACTGGACCAATTCTAGTATTGGGCTGGACTGGCCCAATTGCTGAAACTGGCCCAGTGACAAAACTGGGTAGAGAGGGCTGTGACGGACCAGTGGGACCAGCGGGCAGTGGGCCCAATGGAGAATTTTGGGTGAGGTACAAGTCCGAAAAATGGTGAATAATATACGTGGATATACCATCATCCAAAAAAATTATACGAACGAGGCACAGAATTACTCACTTTAGCAAACATAAGTTGGGATATATAAAAAATGACATGGCGACTAATGATGATTTTATTAGAGGATAAATCAAATCATTTGTAACCACGATGATTAGACAGAAAATCCAAAAACACACATGAAGTAGACCGGGCCTGAAGTTTGTTAATTGCGGTGGACGGAAATAGCGGATAACACAAACACCCAAAGACCCTAAGATGTGAATATGAAGGGGTTTTATTATATAGAATGTGAAGGGGGAAGAATTTGTCAAACCTTTGGAAGGAATTATGTCAAGGAGATATGCAGCCATTTGAAGAGCATGATGCCAAAAAGACGGGTGTACGGAAGCATGAATCAATAAAGTTCGGACAATGTTATTAATGGTATGAATTTTGCGTTCGGCTTTCCCATTTTGTGAAGAAGTATGAGGACAAGAAAAAAAAATTGATTCCATTATTAGCATAGAATTCCCGAAACACCCCATTGTCATACTCTTTGCCATTATCACATTGAATATTTTTTATTTCCCGTTCGAATTGGGTTCTAATGAATACTCTAAATTTTAAGAAAATGGAAAAAACTTGAGATTTTTTCTCTATTGGAAAAGTCCATAAAAACTTAGAATAATCATTAAAAAAGAGAACATAATATCGATGACTCAAAGAACTAAGAACAGGAGACGTCCATAAATCACTATGAATAATATAAAATGACATTAAAGTATGAGAATTGGAGTCTACAAATGGCAACGTAACTATTTTTCCTAAAGAACAAGATTGACAATTCGGAGTACTACACACACTCTTACAAGAAATAAAATTTTTTTTATCTAAGGAAGACAAAATAGATGATCCCGGATGACCTAGATGAGCATGCCATAAGGAAGGAGCCAGAGCAGCAAAAATGGATGGAATTTCGTGACTCGAGAAACCAGAATGTGGCGTGATAGGATAAAGATCACCCCTACTATCACACCTCATGAGAGGACTCCCCGTTTTGAAATCCTTCACCGAAAAACCAAATGGATCAAATTCTATGGACACGGAATTATCAGTGTTGAATTTTAGGACAGACACCAAATTTTTAATCAATTTTGAAGCGTGAAGGGTATTTTTCAAAATAAAGGGTGGATGGGGGGGGGGAAGACAATGTTTTCTGACCATAACCACGAATTGGAATTGAATTACCATTACCAATAATTATACCACAATTGTTGCTCAAATTAGAATAAGACGAGAGAGTACCTGAGTCGGACGTCATCTGAGTAGTGGCGCCGGTGTTCATGTACCAATTTGGGTCCGAAGGATTTATTCCAAGCGTGTGCATCGTGGCTTCAATGTCGGAAGGAGTGGGGCCTGCTACATGATGGGCCTGAGGGGGCTGGGGCTCAACTACACCGTTCTTTGTCCCCACCGTAATCGGGGCAAGAACCATCGGGCCAAACCGATTGGGCCTAAAAATGTTCTTTGGGCGGTCTAGTGGCGCAAAACCGTTGGGTCGTAGGACTGTTGGGCCATCGCTGCCCAGAGCCCACGGCAAGGGGGCCCAAGGCTGAGACCAGTTGGGGTGTGGCCCACTGCCGGTATTTCGAGACCTACTGCCACCGTGACCATCTCCGGAACCACCGCGTTTGCCCCCGCAATTTTTGGCATTATTTTTAGACTATTTTTGCTGCCACCATGAGTATGGTTTTGGCCGAAATTATCAACACCACCCGAAGGTTTTGTAGAGGACGTCATTATGACTACGGGACTAGCACCGATAGCTGCTTTTTTGGCAAAGCCGGCTTCTTCGAGGGTAAGCATAGAACGAGCCTGATAAAACTGCGGAAGCGGGCTACTCTGACGAAGAAGCGTGCCAACACCACTATATGCCTTTGAAAGGCCTGCAATTATTTGTAGGACCAAACGATCATTCGAAACAGGCGCTCAAACGTTGCGGAGTTGGTCCATCAATTCCTTTAACCTTTTGCAATATGCTGAAACGTTTGGGAAATTTTCCATATAGATGTGGGAAAATTCTTGCTCAAGGGTAACAGCACGAGAATTCTGATTATCTTGGAATATATCACGTACTCTATTCCATGCCTCTATCGTCATAGCGTCGGGTTCGATTATCGTTTGCAAGAGGTCACTAGAAATAGTGGAGTAAATCCACTGAAGAACAGTAGCATCAAGGGTCGTCCATAGCGTAGGATCATCCTCTGGTTTGGGCACCTCCGTATCTGTAGGAGCCGTGGGGATAATATGATGGAGAATTTGATGTGAGCGTGCATGTATTTTGAACAGTTCGGCCCACGTAGCGTATTGGACGTTTTCTATTTCAAGAATGATAGGGATGTGATTCTTGATACTAGAAATAGTAAGGCAGGGTGAAACATGTTCCTAGCCATAATAGAAACGCAAGACGTGACGTAGGGATTGAGGAGAAAAAAAATGGGGAAGAGAAAAATAATTTCCGGGCACGGAAACCAAGGAAGGGGGCTCGGATTCGGTGGTTGGACGGAAATAGTAGGGAGAGAGTGGGAGAAAATATTAACCTAGACTCTTGATACCATGAAAGAAATAATCCCCTTGATTATTTTCATTAATTGAATGAGTATATATACAATTTACATATTTCCATAATAGGAGAATCTTATTCCTATTCTACTCCTAAAACCTTATTCTATTTGGACACTAACTATACAATTATGATAATACAAGTATTAAAGTAAGTGTACAAAACTAATTATTACACTAAAACAATATACATAAACTAAGGTAATACACGAACTGATTTTGGACCAAAACCGTGATATACCTTAAGTATATCACCGTATAGTATGTATATTTAACAAGATCCAATCGATATCACCAAAAGGAAAAGAGTCGAAGAATAAAGGGAAAATTACCTAGGAGAAATGTATTCACAAAATGATGATCGCCTTTCTAGAAAAATCTATTACAAGTCGATCGGCTGCCTTTCTAGAAAAATCAATCCAAACCAGATGATTGTTTCTGCATTTAGTTCTAGGTTGTTTTCATTAGCTTTCTGATACAAGGTTTATATAGCTAGATTTTTTGCTTTCTAGAGTATGTCTCTTTATTTGTTTTCTTTCTTTTCCACTACATTCTTGTGGAAATATTTTGAGATTATGGAATAAAATACCATAAGCAACGCTGCTTGTGGTTTTGATTAAAAAAAAAGGTCGATCGACTGACTAATCTAAGACAAAGAATGAACTTAAAACTAACTAATACAAATTTGACTACAAATAAATTAAAGGGGAAAATTCCTATATATACGAAATTAGACCCATATTTACCGATAAGCCTCGTCATTTTATTCAAGAAATATGATTCACCAGATCTGGAGAAGATGGGTCTGAGTTTTCTACATTAGTAAAAGAGGATATGAACAGGCAGCTGCGAAATCCATTGCAGGTGGGAAGATAAGAAGACGACGAAGAAGAAGGACAATATTTATTGCTTTTGGGTGGAGGAAGATGCTCTCTCTCCCAAAGTTAGATTGCTTGAAGTTCAGTGGGCCGTGATATACAACGTTCATACACTAGAAAATATATTTGTATAAATTCTGCATGTAATAAGTATATAACTGAATAAATTCTGTATAAAATTCATATAAGGTTTCTGTATAGATTTTTTATAAAATTCATGTACGTTTTTTGTAAAAGATTCATGTCTGGAAGCTGTATAAATTTTGTATACAGTTCATGTTAAGTTTCGGAACAAATACATATAATTTTATGTATAAAATATGTATAAATTATACGTACATTGTAATAATTCTAACAAAGTACATATAAATTGTATAAAATCTGATAAAGCATGTATAAATTTATAAGGGAAAAGGTGTAAATATACCCCTCATCTTTGCAATATAGAGCATATATACACCCGTTAAAAATGATGCATATATACCCTGCAGTTACACAAATGGTGCAAAAATAACCTTTTGCTGACCAAATATTGTTATGAAATCATTTAACTTACTTCTTAATTAAAAAAATATCATGTATGCTTAAAATTATTTTTTGAGTAGACATATTTTTTTAAAGTCATGTGGTAATTTTCTTTTCTGATGGGTTGGGTCTGGTTCGTTTAAAAAAATTGGTAGACTTATTTTTTTAAGCCACAGAGATATTTTTTTAAACGGACCAGATCCGACCCACCAGAAAAAAAATTATCACGTGGATTTAAAAAAATAAGTCTACTAAAAAATAGGTATACTTATTTTTTAAAATCCGCATGGTATTTTTAATTAAAAAATAAGCTAAATGATTTAAAAAAGAAGCATCTATCAGTGAAAAGAGTATATTTGCACCATTTGTGTTATGACATGGTATATATGTACCATTTTTTTAATGAGAGATATATATGTCTATATCGCAAAGTTATATGATATATTTGCACCTTTCCTAATTTCTAATAAAGTGTGCATAAAATTTATATTAAAATTATATTCTTCAAACATGTGGTTAGTTACAGTTTGCAGGTAATGCTTCATCCAATATCATACAACTTACATACAAATTGCATTCAATTTTGTGGATGATGGGGTGAGATTGAATTGAAAATTTTGAATCAGAGTTTCCGAGCTTGAAGAATACGAACTAGGTTTTCAGATATGGAATCCATCTTTGGTTTCAAAATACAATGGGTGTTTCAGAATCTTATTGAAAGCAAGTGTATGAAGTTATGAAATTTCAGCTTTGATTAAAACAAATTTGATGAGATTTCTATCAAAGAATTGCATAACCATTATGTAGAATTGTGTAATTCTCCTTCTTTGGAGTCTTCTTATTAATGCAATATATATATGTGTTTACAATTGTAATCCTAATTGTATGAGAATATCTACTTTACATAATTACACCAAAATAATAATTATAGAATATATGGAGAATCTATACGTATTCTCTATCACACCCCCTCAGTCGGAGCGAGAGGAGGCCGGACACTCAGATTGGATCTGAAGTCAAAGGAATAACTGCCGAGGAAGTCCCTTAGTAAATATATCCGCGTACTGGTAGGAAGAAGGAACACGTAGCACCCGAACATGACCCATGACAACATTCTCATGAATAAAATGAATATTCATCTCAATATGTTTGGTTCGTTGATGTGGAACCGGGTTATGAGACAAGTACAAAGCAGATACGTTATCACAGTAGACAATAGATGTCTTACGTAAGGGACAATGAAGCTCTAGAAGGAGATTTCTGAGCCTGCAAATTTCGGCAACAACATTCGCAACGCCTCTATATTCTGCTTCTGCACTCGAACGGGAAAACGTATCTTGTCGTTTTGCAGACCACGATATGAGGTTATCACCCAAAAATACACAATAACTGGAAGTAGATCGATATGTGTCGGGACAACCGCCCCAATCGGCGTCCGTATATGATATCAGCCACGTTGGTGCAGATGGATAAATATGTAATCCTTAGTCAAGAGTACCCTTAACGTACCGAATGATACGTTTAAGAGCAGTAAAGTGAGGCTCCCTGCGAGCATACATGAACAAGCACACCTATTGAACAACATAGGCAATATCGGGCCTAGTGAAGGTAAGATACTGAAGTGCACCAGCGAGACTCCTATAAAGAAAAGGATCAAGCACCGAATCCCTATTATTGGCGCTAAGCTTCGACTTCGAGTCAACTGGGGCAGGCAAGATCTTGTAGTTTTCCATTTTAGCCCTGTAAACAACCTCTTCGGCATAATTACGCTTACACATGAACATTGCATTCTCGGATCTGGTCACGGAAATCCTCAAGAAATAACTCAACTTACCCAAGTCTGTCATGGAAAATTCGAGTTTGAGAAAGGTAATGATATCATTTTCAGCACATCAGAGGAGGCAGTCAGGACAATGTCATCCACATAGAGCAAAAGGTATGCAGTGTCATTATCTCGATGAAAGATAAAAAGTGAATTATCACTTTTGCTTCACACGAACCCGATCTGCATGATTTAAGTGGAAAAGTGCCCATACAAAGCCTGGGGGGCTTGTTTCAAGCCATATAGTGACTTTTGAAGATGACAGACATATTGAGGAGTCGAAGTATGCACAAAGCCAGATGATTGATGCATATAGATAGTTTTTTTTTAAATCCCCATGTAAGAACGGGGTTTTCACATCAAGTCGATGAATCGGCCAGTTCATTCCCATAGCAATGCTCAAAACCGTACGAATGGTGACTGGTTTAACCACTGGACTGAAGGTCTCACCAGAATCAACTCCCTCATGTTTCCCCATGCCATTTGCCACAAGTCTCGCCTTATGGCATTCAAGCTCACCACTATCCCTGAATTTTTGACGATATAGCCACATACCACAAATCATATTGACCCCCTCTGGTTTCGGGACAAGATCCCAAGTTTGCTGTGCAATAAGCACATCAAATTCATCACGCATGGCCGCATTTCAATTTGGTTCAAGCTTGGCTAATTTTGGGTTCTTAGATATAGGTGAGATAGCTTGAGTGGATAGGTTAAAATGGAATTTCAGTTTGAAAATTCCGTGTTGGGCATGGGTTTTTTTGTGGTGCGTAGGAATGCGAACTGTTTGGGTGAGATTTGGTAGGTTGGGGATGGGCTAAGGCTGATGTGGGCTCGGGATATGGAGGGCAGTCGGGGGCAGGGGGTGGTCGACGAGGGCAGTGGGGTTGTCGATGGTTAATGTGGGCAGTGATGCAGTGGGGTTGTTGACGGTGAAGTCGGGCAGTGAGGCAGTGACGGGAACAGTGGGCAGGGGGGTGGTCGACGGGTTGTGGGGCAGTGTCGGGGAAGATGACGGGGGCAGTGGGCATTAAACCGGAGTACATGCTCCATGGATTACATTTCTAATGACAGGGGAAGTGTCCCAATCGTCAAGGAAGCCATAGTCAGTGACTTGAAATTTTCGAACGTTTGCAAAGGGAAAATGTTCTCCTCAAACGTGACATGGCGAGAGACTATGATTTTATTTGTGGATATATTATAGCATAAGTACCCCCTATGATTCGACGGGAAACCCAAGAAAATGCAAGGGGTAGTCCTGGGTGCTAATTTGTGAGGAGCAGTGGAGGCGAGATTAGGGTAGCATATGCGACAGAATAGAATTTTGGTAGGTGTTTTATTTTGAAGGGTAGGTGTAGGTAATATATTAAGAATGTTATGCCCTTCCCCGGACCCCGTGCATAGCGGAATCTTAGTGCACCGGGCTGCCTTTTTATTCTACCATGTGTAACGCGTAAATCCAAAAGGGAGGGGGAAAAAGCGTGAAATAGTATGGTACGGATCATATTGTTAATGGTGCAGAGGATTGTTTCATTTTTACCATTTTGAGTTGAGATATGGGGGCAAGAGCATCAAAACACCATGCCATTGTCCGCACAAAATTGATGAAAGGGGGAATTGTCAAACTCACGACCATTGTTACATTAAAATGATTTGATGTCCTTCTCAAATTGTTTTTTAACATATGCTCGAAATTTAAGAAAAATGGAGTAAACTTGCAACTTATATTTGAGCGGATAAATCCAAAGAAAATGAGAGAAATTATCTAATAGCACCAAATAATACTTATGATCCAGTTTCCTAGTAATGGAAAATGTCCACAAATCCGCATGAATGATATCAAATGAAGAAAAAGTAACACTAAAAGACGACTTAAAAGGAAGTCTAGCATGCTTCCCTAAATGACAAGAATAGCAATTTTGGGTGAATTTCCCTTTATTACATTGAATCAACTTTTGACTTCTAAGAAAGTTAAAAACTGGTACTCCCGGGTGCCCAAGTCTACTATGCCAAGTTGATGGAGAGATTGTAGTTAGAGAGGTATGTGGATTGACACTTGCAGCGAAATTAGATGAGAAAAGATATAGGTCCCCCACACTATTGCATCTCGTAAGAGTTGTCCCAATACGTAGGTCCTTCACAGAAAAACCAAAAGGGTCCAACTCAATAGATACATAATTGTCACTAGCAAATTTCCTAACATAGATTAACGTTTTAATGATGTTAGGAGCATATAGGACATTTTTGAAGGAAAAGGGAGAGTATTATGGTTTGACTTCTGATACCATGTAGAATTGTGTAATTCTCCTTGTTTGGAGTCTTCTCATTAATGCAATATATGTAGGTGTTTACAATTGTAATCTTAATTGTATGAGAATATCTACTTTACATAATTACATCAAAATAATAATTATAGAATATATAGATAATCTATACGTATTCTCTATCAGAATGAAAGCCTACTAAAGCTGATCTAGGAAGAGCCTTAGAAGATAAGAGGAAGAAGAGAGCATAGAAAGCACTATATAAAGGAAGTTTCCACAAACACTCTTTTGTTCTCTAAATCTGCTACAGATGGTAAAATCTTTCTATGTTTGGTAAATAAGAAACAAAATCCTAAAGATATAATAATATAGGGTCTTATTTAATTATGTAGTGTAATTTTTGCTAGATTAATAAGTTTTGTCTTCAAGGTAGGCTTTCACGAAGTTGGTCTTTCGGGTTATTATGAGGTCCAACCGTCCCCACCCCCATTTGTTGGTATATTATTCAATCATCCAACTTGAACATTGAGATAGTAGTAAATAGCAATCTTGAGCCTCTGAAAATTTCCCTTGCCTCACTCGAACCATAAAACTAAACTACTTACACATGATAAGGAATGAAAGAATGGAATTTTCCTAAGTGTCCCACAACCTCTCAAAGATAAGTACAGATGTCTCCGTACCGATTCGCAAGACTCTACTAGACATTTCTCTTGTACTCGTGAGACCGGTGAACCTAAAGCTCTGATACAAATTTGTCACGACCCAAAATCACAGAATCGTAATGGTACTAACCCCAAGGATCAATAAGTCAACCACAATCATTTAACTCAAATTAAATAGAGAAATAAAGTGCAGAATTTTTCAAGTAAATCAATTTAAGTCTTAAAAAGTCTCATAATATAAATAATGCAAAAATACTACAAACTCCCAAGAAAAGTGTCACTCTAACTAGGGAATACATGTTGGGAGTACATCCCTAAATACATACTTGTCTAGAAATGAGAGGACAAAATTAAGGAATAAGGAAGAAGAATCCGGTGCCATGGATCTATCATGTAGCTCATCCCGAATCCTTTGAAATAGCTCTCCAAGGCTGGCTAGTCATGAAATCTACTAGAACTAGGAATAGATATTGCACACAAAAAGGTAGTAAGTGTAGCGTGAGTACAAAACAATGGGTACTCAGCAGCATCGTCGACCGACCCTATCTTAAATGGAGATGAGGACTGTCCTACCGATTACTACTTCCACACTAACTGCAATCAGTTCACCACAATAATACATTCTCCAAATCCACTCAAACCATGAGTTCAAGCCTAGGTTATAACATCTAGTTCCTCAAGTCTAATAAGGTATTCATAAGCCATATCAATAGAGTATAATCAATCAAAGATTTAAGCCTAAGTGTAAGAAGCTCTAACTGTTCAGGAACATCTCAAATAGTCAAGTAGCATGATAAGATGGACAAGTACATAGTTTAGGAAAATCAAGTAACAAGGAAGGAATGAATTAATTATATGAGATGTAGATGCTATGTAATGCAAGGCCTTTGGTTCTCATCACCGGTATGCACAAGTTCCAACATGAATGAGTCGTGACCCATGGGGGACTCGCGAGGACCATATATCTCTCAAACTTACACAATACCTATGTATAACCACATAGCAGGCTCATACAATACCTATTTCTAACCACACATATATGATACTCATGTATTGCAACACATGTTCATATAGTATGAAGCATGAATATGACATGCACAAAAATAAGAAGCAAGTATATGCAATAAAAGTTCTAACTGTAGTCAATTGTCCAATAAAGACTTGTTCTTTAGCATCTTTTCCACTTTTTAAACAAGTGTAAAGGGATGATGGGGACACAGTCACATATCACACAAACATATAATAATATCATGGAAAGTACGAGCTTCATACCCCAATTACAAATCCAATGGATCGTACTATACTATCAGGGAGTGCTCAAAGTATGACATTCACTATTTAATTAAAAGCACAAGTACCCATAACATGTCATCGGTATCAATTGTCACAACCCAGCTTTGGGAGGAGGGGGTAGCCAACTCCTAGTGCTTGAATGACCCGAGCGTTCCACCTGTATATCATAGCGTGAACATATAACTGTCTAGGCCGACAAGGCCTCAGAACGACAATCACAATAGAAACTGAATTTCACAACATAAACAAATGATAGTAAACCACCATGTGTACATACATCATAAGGCCGACTGGGCCATATAGAATGATAATACATAACCCACTAGTATACAAGCTCCTAAGAGTCATATAACAACAACCAAGTTGGGCAGGGCCCCGCCGTACCGATAATAAGTATATATAAATACATACCCAAACTCAAACTGCAACTCCGGAAGAAAGGGGAGTGCTCCAACCCAATGTTGAATGGTAATCCTACTGAGGAGACTCATTAAATCATTTATCTGCACCTGTAACATAAAATGCAGTGTCCCATAATAAAAAGGACATCAGTACGAAAGATATACTAAATGTGTAAGACTGAAATTGTAAATAAACCAACAATAATCAAGGAAGTGAGAAATACCACCTGGAACTCATAATGGCACAATGTATCAAACTGTACAGATGTGTATAATAATCGCGTATATAATGCCGTAGGCCTATGAGGGAAATATCATCAATGTCGTGTATGTATAAGCTGCATATATAACATCATAGGCCTCTGAGAGAAATATCATCAATGACATATATGTATGCGATGCGTATATAACGCCATAGGCCTCTGTGGGCAATATAGATATGTAATATGTATACATAAAGACTCGTTAAGGACTATAGAAATACTCTATAGTGACGTGAGGTCGTTACATCTCCGACTATCCTTATGAGGATTATATACAAGTTCCATTTTTCCATAAGAGCCATTTAGAATGATAAGACATACTAGTTTTAGCTCATTGAGATATTCTCAAGAAACCTTATTTCATCAACAATAAATTGTTATGATCGAATATAGAAAGAACTCCTGATGAGGAATAGACATGTACAATGATCAATCAACAACGTAGAACACAATTATCATTTTAACAACTAAGAATGGAGCCTTTATTAGGGAGTGTTTCATAATTGGCGTCATCAAATCGATCATGCCAAAGAGAAAAGAATAAGCCTTACATACCTTATGTCTATAGCTCACGAGCTCCCAAATGTTCTACGAATGATAGTCTACATTAAACGAATAAATCTGATCAATTTCGGATCAATAACTAAGGAGAACTTTCACTTAGACATTATGTCAAACACCGTATGTGCATATCTCTCAACAATCTCTTCAAGAGTATTTGAATGCCATAACTTCTCTTCTTCAACAAGGACAACAACATAAAAATAACAACAACCAACTCTAATCCATGATTTCTCAACCCAATTAAAATGATTTAACTACTTGTATCAACTTATAATTTCAACAAAACTGCCCAAAAGAAGTAATCTTTCAATAGAGAAGTTCAATCCAAATCTTACAAGCTATATTCCATAATAAATCAAGCTAATCTAGGATGAACTAGAGCTCATAAAAAAATAGATAAATCTTACCTCAAATTAGTCTAGATGTTCTTCATAACCAACTCTTCTTCAAGCTTAAGAGAACTCTCCATTTTTCCAAGCCAACTAGAGAGGATATTTAAGTGTTCTTGATCTCTTGAGATGGAATTCACTTCACACAAGTATGGAGTTACTCTATCATGATGGATAACTCTTGGGAAGGTGTTTAGAAGAGTTTATGAGCTGCCTAGGTTAAAAATATTCTGTCCAGGGTGAGGGCTCAAACTTAACCCAAATAAGTTATCACCATCGCCTCAATTTCATCACTCCAGCTCACTGGGCGAAGCCTAGAGCCAGCAACAATCTCGCTCTGGAGCATACTAGGTGAGCTCCCTCGGCTGTTTGCTAGGCAGTTTGCATAGTCCAATGAAAACGTGAGTATATTTCAACTCCAACGATGTATCGAGAAATGGTTTGTTGCATTGGAAATAATACTCCCAGAAATTGAACTTAGATATGTTATTAACCCAATAACTACTCATATACCATCAGATATACCCCCGACAAGTTTCTCCAAAATATTCTGTTTGAAATTCGACCTACCCTTCCCCGAATTTCGACGAACTTAATTTTCTTTGATTGGTTTGACACTGAATTCTTACAAAATTTTTGTAACACATGTTTAAACTTATTTTCATCCAAATATGGGATCTTAGTCTTATAGATATTTACTTTACTTTACTTACAATACATAGGAGTGTGAAAATTCGGGGTGCAACATCCTTCCCCCTTAAGAACATTCATTCTTGAATGTTGGGAAATATGCTAACTCTTAATATTTTTTAAAATTTTGGAAGAGTTTCCTCGGTAAAAAGGACTATCCAAAACCTGTCAAGCAGCCCAAACACATATCCATCATCATACAGGGCAACATAACAACAAGATAACATGAAATCGACCTCTCACGATCGTTTGTGCTATAATAACCAGAAAAATTTAGCCATAACTCACCTTAACGTTCTTCTTCTGCTATCTGAGTTGTATCTATTATACTTGTCTCAACAACTCCATCTAAATAATATATATGAATTAAGTTTGATAAATAGGATAAGAGTAGAAGAATCATATCGTATGAGTATAAGTATAACCCTGAAGTTCCAAATAGGTGAGGATAACTGGATTCATATATTATCCTCTATCTCCCATGACAATTCTTTTATATTACTATTCACCAAGATCTCTTTAGTATGTCAACTTTTCTGTAATAGAGACATCCCCTAGGGGGTTAATACGAAAACAATTCTTATGCATTCATGAAGCGTCTAACATATGAAACACTAAGTGAGTTGTTTTAAATGTCTAGGGTGATAATTCTGGCTCGCAGGACACTTTTCCAATTTTATTTATATTCTTACATGGTTCAATGTTCCTGAGGTAAAGCTTGCCTCTCCTTCTGATTCTTTTCCCAATGCTGATGCAAACTCTGGCTGCTCTCTAATCCCAGATTGTTGAGGATTACTGTCATCTTCTTTAGCCTTCTAGGAAGAACCACCATCTCTTTCTGATTTTTGTATACCACCTTTCAGAGATAACATTCAAGAGGGACTAGTTTAAAAGTCCTGGTTTAGTCTCCATCCGCTTAAGTATCAATTACAGACGATTCTAGGAAATCGATATCTTTTTTCATACAAATTTACCTACCTTATGGCTGAATACCTTAAATTCAACCTTACCTACTTTGGTCTGCTTATTTCTAGTCATCTTGTAGAGGTTCCATGTCTTCTCATATTTAGAGCTTCATGTAATAACGTTCTGGTGTTTAATATGATAATTGTTGTCACACCCAACTTATTATGAGATAAGAGGTCATTTAAACATCCTTTAGTAGTCATTGCATAATTCCGTAATATGTTTTTGAGTGGCTAACTATATCTCCTGATGTGGCTTACCGAATTGCCCCAAATTTCTTCTGAAAAATCTCTTGTCTTAGTTATAAATAAAATATTCTCATCGGAAATTGTACAACCAGAGACACTATCAATGTGAAATATTTGTTGAATCGTACAATCTTGCACAATCTTTAATTGCACAAATTTCTGATTCAAGATTACTTGGACAAAGATTTGTTCCGGATAGCAGACCGACCAGTGGGAATCGAGACATCACCATTTGCGGGAGCCCCTGGACCTACTTCTTTGTAATCCAGCCACTTTACAATATTCATGATTCAACCTTTGCCCTCCGGGCGCACGGACCATTCTCTCTGAGCAACTACCCGAAAACCGCTTTCCAAGGTGATCCTTAATTATTAAACTAGGTCAAGTTAGAAATGAGGAAATCCATTGATAGGAATCTTATGTTAACCGTCTCCCATCCTCATCGGTTCTTTAGGACTCTGAGATTATCTTGCACCCTAGTACTCAATCATACTTGTTGATAATTAGCACACTAGCTACATCTTCGATAAATTTCTCTCTCATTTTGCTTCCTTAGTATATCCATTCAGCCCCGTGGTACACCTCGATACATTCCTAGTAAATAAAGTATCGCGGTCAAAGTCTTGTGTCATGGCTCTGCCACTTCATAATACACCCATAGTTATGATCTCTAACGACCCTTTGTTTTATTATGTACCTTATCCAATTTCTTTCTTAGAAGTGGGATCTTGACCTTAACATCCCTTATCGTTCCATCCCCGTGGTGATTTTATAAAATGGTGAGTCTTAAAAGCACTGCCCTCCGAATTATTAGTCAGGCGTCTATCGAATTTATTGATACATTCCTGAGATAATTTCCTGTTCTTCTTACTTTCACACTATTTACTCCACTTACAATTATATAGATGGTTCCATACTATCTATTCTGTAACACCCAGTCCTTTTAGGTAACGGTTTGAGTGCGTAAACGTAGGCAGGTAGACCCGAGCCCCGGGAAGTTTAAGAATATTTACGTATGCTAATAAGGAAATTAGTATATGAAAGGACGTGATCCCGAAACAATTTTGGATTTAACAAGTGCAACGCCGGGGATTAATAATAATAATTGTATATCCCCAAAGAGGTTATGGACTAGTGTCATATTACAAGAATTATGACATTGAGTATGAGAAGGTTTTATAAGTCATCAGGATTTAAATGAACTGAGATCGAGAATTTAATTATGTATATAATTAATTAATTATGGGAGTAATTAATTATAATTGGGGAGACAATATATAGTGGGGATTTATATGTGTAGCATTATAACCCAGTGTTCCAGTGACTACGCCTATAACAGATCGGTGGCAGCTTCACAGGTCTCCAAACATTCACCTCTCTCTACAACTAAGCGTTCTTCATATCTTCAAGCTTTTTTAACTCGGAAGCTTCTATAGAATTCATTCATGGAGAAATAATAGTCACACTTCTAACAGAAGAGTAACCTCTACTGGTAAACTCTCTGAAACTCTCGACCAAATTGGGAGTTTTTTCGAAAACCTTTGCTCACCTAGAAAGAGAGAAATTCAAGGTGTTATGGGCTTTAATTCCAGTAGAACCAAAGCCTTAAACAAGCCTAGAAACTCAAAATCTAAGAAAGAACCTTGAATTCAAAAAGATTCTGGTGCGAATCGATTTTGGGTTCTGCTGTTTCTGCTTGTCGAAAACTGATTTGGGCCAAAGGTTTTCCGACGATTCTCATAACTATGTATAACAGAGGTATTCTTTCTTGTTCCTAAAGTTTATACAATTACAGAACATGATTCCTGCCATTAGCTCTAAAATGATTATCGAAATGCTAAGTTTGGGTTGGGTGTTGTCAGGAATACCGTAATTGTAAGGTATTGGGGTTGCATGTCAAATTATTGTACTATTTTGGATATTGTAGCATTAATAAGAAGGATTAAAAGGGCTGGGTGTTTTGCTACACGCATAGGTTTAAATATAAATGGAATATGGATTCTACGCGTACAAAGTATTCGCTAGAATGTCTCAATGAAGCAATTTCTAGTATACTGATCCGACTATGATGTAAATCTTTCGTATGGTGTAGATAATCACTTATAAAGCTTGCAAGGACCCACGGAACTTAGATAATTTCAAAAATAAGGTATGCAAGGCTCTTTCTTTCTTTTGGCATAATTCTATGTGCGAAATATAACCATCGTGTTGCTATATAAATTACTCTACTCTTAGTAGTTAGGAATGATCAATTCATTGACTCATATGTTGAAAGAATGTGTAAGTATGTTTCTAAGACATTAATAAGGCACACTGGAAAAGTCGTTGATGTTCCCAATGTTAACCCAAGGTGTACAAGATATTATGACACTCCGGATGTTTTATTATTATTCATGCATTTCATTGGCATTGCATTCATATGTTACCTTGGACCACTTGTGCCTTGCACATTAATATATGGTAAATATTATATATATATATATATATATATATATATATATATATATATATATATATGTATGGGAATTGGGGAAAGGGAAAAAGGCGTTATATATGCATACCACCTGCAGCTGGTACATACTATCACAAAAGAGCCCGAAGAGGCCAGTATGATGTGATGCCCTTGTGCATACATTCATTAACCATTATAGGAAAGCAATTTCAATAGACATTTTCTCCTTCTCTTCATTAGCCCTTGACAACTCTGTTATCAGACTCTTTGAACCAGGTCCCTTGGGCATCAGATCACACTCCACAAGTTTGGTCTTGCTTATCAGCTCAGATTTTGTTCCTTTCTTTCCATCACCTAATGGTACTCTGAAGTGAGAGAATACTTTAGTGAGCCAGAACCCATAGGATAGTGCATGTGCCCCTTTTGATTAATCAGTAAATCTAGCCGTGTGTCTAATCAGTATGGATGGAAGATTCACAAGAATATTTTGATCCACCAAGTCTATCATTATCATGTCTATGCAATTGACTTCATTTCATCTTTAAGCACGGGTTAAGATACACTTGTATAAAAGCTCAAACAACAACTTGTGATGAAGCCTCATTTTTCATTTAAATACAATTCTTGTTTTAGAGGAATTTGTTCCTTGTTGTAATTTCTCATTCAGGTAGTTTTTGCAGTTGTTGGGACCATACTCACCCCATTCTCTCTTTATATAATCCTCATAACCTTCATGAGGAACCCGTCTCCTAACTCCTTGACATTGAAACTAATCTTCTTCCCCTTCACCAATGTCTCAACCCTGCCATTTTTCATTAAGTAAAAATTCTTATGAAACCGACTCACTTCTTCTTTATGGAACATGGGAGAAGAGTATGGCTGGCCAGTGGGCCGGGTCGGCCCGGTCCCAGCCCGGTCCTGCCCCGACACCGCCCCGAACCCGAGTATTTAAAAAAAATAAAAAATTCGCGGTATCGGGACTCGAACCGGGATGGGACAAGGTCTCATCCAGACCCGTCCCGGCCCACCACAGTCCCGCCAGTCCCGACCCGATCCCGATCCCGCCCGAAACTCCCCTTTTGCAAAAATAACCGTTGCACCAACGGCTATTTTACATTTTGGCCGTTGTGCAACAATCATTTTTGGCCTCCCCGCTCCCCCAACCCCCTTAATATTTATTTTTAAACCATATGTTATTATATTTACACTTTAATCCATTTTTTAAAAATATAAATACCTCATTTTCTCTTCATCTTTCTCACAAATCTTCCTACAATCTCTCTAATATCTCAATCTATCTCTGTACAAGTCTAGATTGTCTACTAAATATTCAATTTTATTTATTCATTTGGGAATTGGGAGTGAAGTTGGCAACTAGCTTGAGGATCTTCCATCGAGCAAAGTTTTAATTTTCAACCTCTCGATTACACGTCGACGTTACGTCGGCGTTTGGTACATTCGTTCCTTCATTAAATTATTATTGTCTGTTTATTTTATTTAGCGCACTTAATTTCATTTACTTTATTTATTTATTAGTATAATTATAAATTTATAAGGGAAGAATTCAAATGTATGCTTACGGGTAAGGGTCATGCTTCTTCTAGTAGGGGCAACAAGGGCAAGGGTCCTATTTTTAGACAGAATCCTATTTTTAGACAGAATCCTATTCCTACACAGGATGATTTTGTTGATACTGAACATTTTCCTACAATACCATTAGATTTAGACGAGGAGCTATTTTCTAAAACTCAAGAAGACTTCAATTTAGACAATGATCTAGATGATACACCCACTAATGTAGATGACAACACACCCACTAGTGCACCTTCAACTGAAATGCCTCCTATTCCCCCTAGTATGAGACAAGGTTCAGCAAAACGACCATTAAAATCAGATGCATGGACATTTTTTGATAGGGACGTAGAGAATCAAGTAGCTGGATGTAAAATTTGTAAAGATGTTTTAAAATTTAAAACTGGAAAAGGTCACGGTGGGATGGAGGGTTTAATGAGACACGTAGCAAAGGCTCATCCAGCTAGGTATGCCCAATACGAGGCTTCAAAACCGGGTGCGCAAACATCCGCTCCATCGGGACAAGGTTCACATACTGATACTGTCCCGGACTAAGAACAGGGTCAAATTAACCCTATGACGGGGGGAATTGTAGGCCCTAAATACAATAAACATAGAGATAGGGAAGCAATAGCAAAATTAGTTGATGTGGAGTGTTTGCCTTTATCATTTCCTTCATCTCCAGTTTTATTCATTACATTAGAGATATGTATAATCCTGCTTTTAACGGTTTTCCTAAATCAACTGTTAAGAGAGATGTATTTAAATTCGCACATGAATATCAACAGTATTTACGTTATTCATTATATCATTTTAATGGCAAAGTGGCTATCACTTCTGATATAGGCTCTAGTACTAACGACCATGATTATTTAGCGGTAACTTGTCATTGGATAGATTATAAATGGTCTATGCAAAAACGTATCTTAGCGTATAGATATATAGATGATAGGCACACTGGTACTTTTATTGCAGAAAATATTTATCAAGTGTGCGATTATTATGGAATAACTAATAAAATTATGACTATTACATTAGATAACGCTTCTTCTAACAATTACGCTATTACAGTTTTAAAAAATAGTTTAACTCCATCTTTTCCAGATCATTTTCATATAAAATGCGCGTGCCATATATATAACTTAATTGTAAAGGATGGTCTATCACTTTTCGAAGGCATTCTTAGTAAAATACAATTTGCTATAAACTTTATTTTTAAAAATAACAGAAAACAACGAAGAAAAGAATATAAAAAAACTTGTTACGATTGCCAACTACCTTATAGAAAAATTCTAGAAGTACCCACTAGATGGAATTCTTTATACGAGTAACTACTTGTTGCTTATGACTATAGAAAACCTATAACTTTATTTTTTAACTCTCATAATCAAAATTCAGCTGATATGGTTGTAGATAGCGATTGGGTAAAAATTTTCGAACTTATTGTATTTTTAGAGAAATTTTTTCAAGCAACAAAAGAATTTTCCGGTATATATTATCCTACTATTTCAACTATGTTATTTTATATAGCTCTAATATTTTTATTACTTAGTGAATATATGGAAAAACCAGCTTATATGGCAGCAATTAAAAAAATGTTTATCAAAATAAAAAAATATTTTATTCCTATTCCCACTATTTATATTATTGGTGTTGTATTAAATCCGATTATTAAAATAGACGATACTAAATCACTTATTGAAACTATTTACGATTGTATAGAAGTACTACCACCTCCAAGTCCCAAAAATCCAAATCACCCATCACCTATTAAACAAACTAAAGAAGAAGTGTTGTCTAGCGTAGAAGACCAATGCAAAAAAGTATATAGGGTTTACCAACAAGAAAGTGCTAGTAACCTACCGACTTCCATACCATCTTCTTCTTCTTCAAAACAACCTCACAAAAGACATGCTATTTCTACGGCTAGTATTGAAAGCCTCAGAAATAGAATGTGCGGCCGTACAGCTACTAACCAAATTAGTGAGTTTGATATTTTTGTTTTGCAGGGTTCTCTACCGTACCAAGTAGTTCTCAATGAAGAAGGACGTGAAGACTTGCTGAAATACTGGAGGGGGAATGAGAAGACATTTCCGACACTTTCAGTAATGGCCCGAGATGTTTTGAACATTCAAGCGTCATCAACTGTGTCTGAAAGCGTTTTTTCTGCCGGCAGATATCAAATAGGAGAGCACAAACACTCATTAGTCGGAGACAGCTTGGAGATTGTAGTATTATTCAGAGATTGGATACGAGCGGAACGGAGAAGGTGCGGTGAACCGGAGGTCAACGAAGAAGAATATGAAAACTACAACGAAATCTTATCCGAAGGTGGTGGAAGAGACGTGGATCAATTTGACCAACAAATACCAATTCCAACCGAAGAACCACAGGAAATTATCAAGAAACTAGAAAAGGTTTTTTTCAGAATGTAATTTTTTTAATTGCAATTTTACTATGTAATTTGCAACTTTTGAACAACACCACAAAGTTGCAATTTTGACAATTGTATTTGTATTACAAAAAAAATCATGTCTATTAAATAATATAAGAGGCACAAAAATAGCATTGGGATGTTTTTATTACACTATATAATTTAATTATTGAGTTTTTTTATATATATGTTATTTTTTAAATTAAGTGAAAAAAAAAACCTCCCGGGATCCCGACCGATCCAATTCCGATGGGATCGGGATCAGCGGGACTTTGGAAAATCCCGCCTGACCCGACTCACCTCGATCCCGCCCTTTTCCCCATCCCATCCCACCCCAACCCGATCCCGCCAAACCCGGCCCGCCGGTCCCGAGCCCGGCCCACTGGCCACCCCTTGAGAAGAGGCAACAAATAGTTCAAACCACTTTTGATATTCAACCTATCTTTTCAAATTCTTATCCTCGGTTCATTCAGTTCCTCAAGATCAATCAACATTCATTTTATGATTTTGTTGAACCTGCATCCTTCAATCAATCAACCTTTTTTCCCTAGTCCTTTTGTTCGATGGTCCTGCACCATTCAATCTCTCAGAGGACCTGATACTCTTCCCATGGGTGGTAACTATTCCCTTCTTTTTTCTTGCTGGTGACTACAATTATTCTCATTTTCATTGACAAATTGTGTTTTCCTATTCTTTTTTCGTTGCGGGACTTCTTTCTCAACTTTCTTGTCATCGATTACTATCACTACTTCTTGTTCATCCACATCTCTTATCACAAGAGCTGTAGTTTTTGATCTTTCTCATATTCTTCTTTCTTCTAGTACCCGATATAGAGTTGTTTTACCTTTACTTCTTGTCCTCCTAGTAACTGAGGATGCGACGTCATGGATGTTTTTTTTCCTAATTTGTTTGTTCGTACTCTATTATCCCATTTTTTATCATTTTTTTTTAAAATTTTGATAACCTTGTCAGCCAGAGGTGTATGAACCTCTGAATGTTTTGCTAAATTTCGCGGGGTTTTGACCCAGTCAGCACTCAATGTGGCAACTTCTTCTTCAATAAAAACCTTTTTACTACCATTTTTTTTTGAAGAACTAGTTTCTTTAGTAGTTGTATCTTCTTCATCTTCAGATGAAGTACAATCAATATCTCCATCTTCATCATCAATAACAGTTCCCTTGCATGCATTGTAAATGGTTTTTGTACAAATTCCAGTTTCTCCCTGGATTTCAACCTCCTGAACCTCTCTTGATTGTGGGAGTTTTTGGGATATTCTATAGTAAGGGGTTTTGCAAACGTAATGTTTTCTTTGTATGTAGATATTTCGATAGGTTAGGAATGGAAGTTGATAGGGATTTTGGAGACGACATATTTCTTTTGAGGTTGAGCATTCTCTTTAGGTTATACACTGTATAAGAGGGTCTTTTTAGGGGTTTCACTCTTTTAAACAAAATGTCACGATCTAAATCACAGGCGTCGTGGTGGAACCTACACAATTACTCCAGTAGGCGAACAATCCCAAAATCCTTTTAACACAACTTATACATCGCGGAAGTAAATGAAGAAATTACAAGATATATAACAAATGCTCATTAATGTCAATAAATGTCAAACCATTACAAACGCTTTTCCTGAACCTGATATGACTCATAGAAGGACTTGTAAGGTACAATGAGAAGGAAAGCAAACAACATCAACCTTAGTAGATAGGGACAGTCTGACTAGGATGAAGACCAAGGACGCCGGTTGGATGAGTGACCTGCCTTAATCTCCACATGCTCCAAAGTTGTGACCTAAACCAATTGCACACTTGCATCCACGTAAAAGATGCAACAAGTGTAGCATGAGTACACAATGTACCACCGTAGGCATCATACGCCGACAACTAGGGAAGATTCGTAACTGACATAAATACCTAGATGACACTCACATAATCTTCTTATACACAGTACAACAAATCACTTAAGTCATCTTATTCATAATAAGGATTAGTTTCACACTTAAGTTACAGTCAACTCGTAGTAACACAAAAGATTCCAAGAAGTTATGCCCACTAGTTTTTAGTCAAGGCCTAAATCATGCTCGTTCTAACCCCACATACTGGAAAGCCAACATATAAGGAAAGGTTCACACTTAGAGCACACAATCACATAACGACCATTTTTTGTAAAGAAGTCCATTGACTTACCATGGCATTATTGAAAGCATTATACCTAACTAGTAGACCTGGTTACTATCCGTATCCTTTTAGAGGGTGGGTAAATGCTAGTTCATTAAACATCTTCATTATGTTCAAGTAAGTGATTACGTCATATTAGGGTGAAGTTGGACACATATATACAACATACGAGATGGTAATTACCACGTCAACACACCTACTCATCAATCTACTAGACACCCTATCAAGTAACACATTTATTCATCAAGCAATATAATTATCCATGTAGTTATCTTTAATCACATAAATGATTCAACACGTAGACACCTCAGATGACAACAAGAGTTCAATACACAAAAACTCAGAACCATGGAAGTTCAATCAACAGAATCCACCTTATCCGGGTAAACAATCCCAAGCAATACAAGTCTCAAGTAATCAATATGTATGGATGTATGATGTGAATGCGATGCAATGCAATGCAAGGTACCTTTCCACAACCTGGAATACACATATTCAAATTCTATGAATTGTGACCCACGGGGGACCAGCGCCGTCCATATACAACTCCTAGCTAGCCGGAATTTAACACACGCATCTTACTAGAGCCAAGATTCATTTGTCGAGCCATAATAATTTATACCGCGTACAACCAACCGGAATGGTCCCTTGGTCTGGCTAGCATATCATTCATGAATTTCTTTCGAGGTATATCAATCATCATCTCAGTATTTCTAACCATCTTATATTAATATCATTGCCTTTATTTATCGGTCTTATCGGGCCCACAACATTACCATATCACTCCACTTTTTACATCACAATAATAATGAGTGTATGAATGCAATAATATCAAGGAAAGTAATCATGATGTAAGAGATGCTATCTAGTGTAAGAGATGAATATCACATGCTTCAGAATTCAACAATACATATTTCCATGTAATAAATCTTTCATATCAAAAGCATATGTGATGAGTAAACACAACAATTATCAATCAATGGCGACAAGCCCAAGTAATGGAAACCAGCCCAAGTAATGGCGACAAGCCCAAGTAATGGCGACAAACCCATATAACAACAGTTGAAACCAACCCTAAGGCTGATTCCCCAATCACCCATCAAGACATTTCAACATCGATACCCACCCAAGTGCTCATCACAGCCACTAAGGTGAGACCCCCAAACACGCCAAGTACCCCTCAATATTTATAACAACTAAGTACTTCTATCAGAGTCTAGAAATAATTAACCGCAGCCTACCTCATAGCCGAGCAGGTGCAATAAACTCCTACGCCATATTGTTCTTTTGAAGTACCATCAGACGGTAGTATTCTAGGCTTATACATATAAGTCCTATGTTAACACACACATTTAATATCATATAAGGAACAATACTAAAAAGGGAAAATAACTACTCGGCCCCAATTTAATAAGAAAACTCACATTTTAATCCATTTGGGAAACTTGTTCAAAATTTGAAATTGAAATTAGAAGTAGCTAACCCAATTCATGAAATCCTTACAAAAAGATCCATCAATTTTATTACGAAAACTATAACCCATCTTGGGTTCATCATTTTAAAAACCTTGTTTTTTCATTACTCAATTTCACATAAAAGGGAAATTCAAGCTTTGCAACTAGTTTTTTCCCAATAATTAAGTGATTAGATTAAAAGTATATTTCCAACAACATAGTATTTAAAGCAAAAAGGAAATGGATTTCAACTTAGGGTTTATCAACCAAAACATCCCAACTAATACATGAATCTACATGATTTTCCACACTTTAATGATAGCATAAAACAAAGTAGGGAGACAATAAACTTACCACAAGGTAGAATCCTCACAAACACAGTAGAATCACCCCCTAGAGATCCTTGAGACTCCAAAGTTGTTTTTAGGAAGAATGGGGCGAAGTTGTGAAGAATGGACTTTAAAAGGGTTTCTGATTTTCAGCGATTCTGCCTCTACGGACCATCCCTCGCAGAGGCGGAGTCGCTTCTATGGAAAATAACCAGCAAAGGGGAACTCACTTAACAATCCCAAGCTTCGTCGAAACGAGGGTAACATTTATATGCGGTCCTGCTCCTGAGGAAAACGCTTCACAGGTGTGGAACTGCATGACATCACTCCTGCGGACCAAGCTTCCCCAAACTCTACAGATGCAGGACACTAGAAAACAATAGATATTCTAGTTTTCACCAAGTTTAACCTGAAACATAAAACTCGTCTGAGACCTTCCGGACACAAACCAAATATACAACCCACTGTAAAATCATGAAACAAACTTACTCTCACACTCAGAATTCTCATACTACCAGGCTAAGCTCCTCTTTTCTACAAATCCACTCAATTTCGTCAAATATCACAATTTTGTATTTAATGACTCAAAATACATCTGAATACCTCAAGAAGCAAACCAAAGACTTGACTAGGTAAAAATGACGTTCCAGACCTATTGGAAGTGATGAAAGTCAGAAACGAACCCATATACTCAAAAGTCAATTATCAGTCAACATTTTTTAATTTAAACAACTTAAAAGCTTCTAATTTCCTCAAAATCAACCAAGACTCACTGACTATCTCGGGAACCACTCCACCTATCCCCCCAAGTCGAATACACTCTAATGGGGCTAGTGGATGGGTCAATAGAGGTAAAATGGTAAAATTCCTAAATCACTAAATTGGTCATTATATCAGATACCAATTAAACAAACATTTATCCTCAAATGGAAAACAAAAGTACGAATGATGACTAGTAACCAAGGAATCTTTATTATAGCCTCATGAAAGCCTCAACGAGCAAGAGTTATACATGTAGTAGTGCTTGTACATTGTATCAGTGAAGACTAACTTTAACATTGCTCAAAAACCCAACTTTCTATTTCTTTATACCCAAAATTCTTTTCACGGTCGATCCTCAAATGAATAGTTGACTCTTCTTGAATTTAATGATTTGATCATGATCATACATCTGAACGCATCCGATTGATTTTGCAAGAGAGGTTGTTTTCTCAATGGCAATTGCAGTGGGAAAACCTTTGACAGTGGATTTGGTAACTGCAAATAGGATGAGACCTAGTTGTGAAAAAATGAAGGTGAAAATTGATTTATTAGCAGATCACCGTAGTAGAATTAATATTGCAAAAATTGATGAAAAAATGGGAAAAACCAAATCAAAGTGGATCAAGATTAATTATGAATACCTACCCAAATACTGCAAGCATTGTAAATTACAAGGACATGGAGAGGTTGAATGTAGAACCTTAAATCCGTAACTACAAAAGAAGCATAAATAAGAGATGGAATCTATACAAGCAGAAGAGGCAACAACAATACAATAGAAAAGGGAGAATAATAGACGAGGTTGGAATTATCAGGGTTTACAAGCATGGATGCTAAGAAGAAATAATAAATATATCAGGGATAAGTCTGGGGTCCTATTTACAAAGTAAGAAAGGAGAACAAAAAGTAGATATGAGATGAAATGAGGACAAGAATTCTTTTGTTGTATTAGATGAAGAGGAATATGAACAAGAACTTGCAGAAATAGATGCAGCTGATAGTAAACAAGAAAAAAATAAAAGCACAATTGATAAACAGGGAATAGTAAGCATAAAAGAGTGGATATAAAGGAGTTTTCATTCAAATAAGAATCAAAAAAAAAATATGTCTCCTAAATTGCAAAATAGAGAGGAAAAGGAAATCAATAAGGAGGATAACACAAGCAGACAAAATGAAGTGAAGGGGACAAAGGATGCATAAGTGATACCAGCCCAACGAATAGACATAAGTGAGAAGGAAAGTCAAAGTAAGGAAATTGGTTTTGAACAAGCAAAAGGAAATGATGTACTCATGTAAAAAAACACAGATGAGTCCCATAGATGACAATACACATAGGGGCAATACACAAGATACATAATTGCAAAAAGAGAGAGTGGATACCTGTAGCACAACTAGAGAACCTTTAGACAATATGGTGTAAAGGGATAATTGAAAGGAGAAAGAAAGAATAGGCACACCTGCACAACAACAAATCCCAATCAACAGTGGTAAAAAGTCACAACATAATAAAAAGCATAGGAGTAACAATAAGAACTTGTAATTGGTGAGTCAGGTAAATAATAAACAAGATCATGAGATACAAGGTACATATGTAAGAAAATATATGGATGGTCAATCTCTGGAACAACATTATCAGGCAGCCTTAACACAAGGTGATATATCACCAAAGTGTCTCAAAGGTGGAGGTAGAGGCAAAAAGAAGCAACAAAGAGACAACAGTGTCCCTCATGGGATTGGAATTCAAACTAGAAGTGCACTAAATAAAACTAATATTTAAATGATGTGTGCAATGCTATGGAACATGGTCTGGGCAAAACACGGCACTCGATGCTTGACTATATGTTACCGAGTGAACCACATGGCTTTCTTGTCAATATGGGCATCAAATCATACACTAAAAATGATGATGAAACATGTTAAACATAATACTTAATTTATAATATTAAATTATATTGCATAAATACTCTAAAAATATAATAAGTCTGAAAACCAATACTGACATGACATGATAAACTAGTCTATAAAACCTCTGAACATGAGTCTAATTGCAAAACTGTTTACTAGGACAAGGCCCTGGAATACCTTTACTGATAACCATGATATGTAATAAATAAAAATTACACCATAAATGAGATGGGGCTCACCAAAAGCTAATACTGAAGCAATCCTACAGAGCAGATCCATATCCTTGAAACTCAACTGATGTATATAAGGAGGGGATTGTATGGTTAGGTTTCTTGGAGTTGGTTTGGGGATGGACGGACTCAAATATGGGATTCAAATAGAGGTTGGTGGAATAGGACAGTTCCCGGACAGTTTAGGTTTGTAGGAAGTGTATAGGTGCCCTTAGGTGGTTTGGGCTAAGGCGTTTGGAGAGGATGAACTAGACACGTTGTAGGTTATATTGGTGGTTGGTATATGGTGGTTGGATGGTGGTAAGATGGTGGAAAATAGTCTAGACAGTAAGGTACAAAGGTTGAACCGAGTGAGGATGGTGGAGTAGTTGGTTGGGTTTTCGGGTGTTTTTGGGAGGAGTTGGTTAACGACCTTTTTGGTGTAAGTTGGGGAAGTGTTGTAGTGTAATGGGGTGAAAGGGACAATGCAGTTTGGACAATGATTGGGCACGAAATTGATAGAGAAGTTCGGGTGCGGGTAAGGTAATGTAGGCCGAGATGACCTTCTAACGTGTTTGTGACAAAGTAACATGATAGAACCTTAGTTTGGGTATAGTTAGATCAAAAAAGTGGTAACTAGACTTACAGTTAGGGTTTGGACCACAAAAGGACCAAGGGTTGGACCACAAAAGGACCAAGGGTTGGACCACAAAAGGACCGAGGGTTGGACCAAAAAGGACCAAGGTGTGGACCACACAAAGACCAACTAAGATAAGAACACAAAACTTGAATAACTTAGCAAAGTTTGAGAGAAATCAAATATATTTCATAAAATCGTTGGCTTGGGGATGGACGGACACATTTATTTAGCTTTTTTATATGTCTTGGCCGAGACCACCTTTTAGCTTATTTTAATTACTAGATCTCCTTATAGCTTAATTACTATGCCATGTAATAAAATAATATGACCAAGACGAGAACCATCTAGAAGGATAAACTTCCAATGCTTCCCAAGGAGGTAATTCATGAACTAGATAGTTCATGCACTTATGTACATGGATGACACAAAAGTGTGGCCTAGAGAATATGAAGAGTTGGGTCTTTTCCCTTCTCTCAAATCGGTCGAACCTCTCCCACTTTTCTATTTGGCGTAGATGCATTTTTATGTCTATCTTGTTACATCTTCTAGAAGGTTTAGAACTAGTATAAATAGGGGATGTAGTTTATGAAAGGAAACATTCAACACTTGCACCGTGAAGTGCAGGCCCCATTTAAAGGGACATTAGTACATTTGAATTGTACTGTATGTAAAACAACTAAAAGAATAAGCAGGCACATAATATAATAGGACATGAAACTGAAATATGAACATGAGCATGAGTATAATAACATGCAAAAAATTTGAAAACTATATATCTATATATCTGTAGAGATAGAATTAGAAAAACCGAAATGAACCACCATGCGTAAATGTGGAGTATGATATCTACTCGATCAGCTAAGCCATTTCCTACCTTGTCGGAATACATGACATGAACATGATGGATCCAATAATCCCACAAGGGGTAATAAGAAGGTATCATTCTTTAGGGGAGCAATCGTTATCCTAATTTGACATACGTAATTTCAGGCTGTCTAAGCATCCTTGGTAATCTGTGCAACTCCCAAAATATGTACTTGAAAATAGTTGGCTTAAAAGCCCATGAGTTTCCTGAAATAACTTGTAAACATAACTTGTAAGTTTATAATTTAGCATGTGAAGAAATACATAATATAACTTGTATAAATCATGAGAAACATATATGACTTTATGGAACTGAGTGATAATGTTCATATCTTGTATTTAAGAAACTCATGGAAATCAAGGCATGGCTTCATGGATTACGGATAGGTTCATGACAGTCACAATAGCATATCATGAATATAAGTAACGAAGTCAAGATATAACATGGAATATAATTGTACATATATATAGGGTTATCATGAACTTGAGAAAAACACTAGATTATGGAAATTCCCGATTGCAAGGATAACTGTGGCATGGGGAAGAACAATAATATTCCCACACATAGATAGAAGCTCTACATACCTTATTCCATCCAAAATGTGTCTTAAAAATCTGAACTTGGAAGGATAATCCCAAAGCATGAACCTTGAAACATTAGAATGGGTTTATCTTGAAAACCCTAGGTTAAGAATAATATATTCCACTTAGAATATATGAGGGTGACATTAGAATCATGTGAAAAAGGCTTACCTCGATGTAGGATAAGGTTGGGAAGAGAGAACCTTCGTAGGGTTTGGAGATATAAAAATTAATTTTGAAACTAACTCTGCATATTTATATTGTTCCTAGTCGGAGTGACAGTCAGTCCAATTCAATACAGTCTGCTAAGGGACCATCAAATTATGTATGGTTCGTATAATTGGACCATCGAATTAATATATTTAATTTACAACTTTCCAATGACTTCAAAACTTGAGAGGTTTGATATTGTAAAACAAGATGGACTATCAATTATTATACGGTCTGTATGAATCAACTAGGTTTCGTGAATTTCAAAAAAGGAATTGATGGTTCATTTTGTTAGACTACGGTCTGTATACTCCGACGTCAAATTTAATCTACAGAATTGTAACTGGTTTTCAACTTTAGACTCCCCCCCATTAGTTGTCCTAACCCCTGAATCATAAACATGTCTTAGTTTAAAAGTATGAGGTGTTACATTCTTAATTAATCCCCATCATTATTCATCAATCTAAAATCAAATTAACCATAGTCCATCTCTCCAAACCCTAGATGTTGAAAACTCAAGAGAGGAGAAGAAGGGATGTGTAGAACTTCGTCTAAAAGGTATGAACTTTGGTTTCTCTGATTTTATTGAGGACTTTTAGGCTAGTATAGATTATACTACGCAATTAGAATCTATGAGTGATTCATATGAGGTTCAAGAACAAGTTACTTTAGGCTTAGAAAAGCCATGGTTTTCAAAAATTAAGGAAAGCTCGTAGAAATGACTAAATTTCTAATATTTCTCATCTAAATCCATTTTAGAGCGATTGTTGAACCTCGGAAAATCCGTTTGGTAGCGTTTTAGCAGGGATTTAGGTATTTCTCTTTTTGAACATACTTTCTAACCTTTAAAAATAATTTCTTTGGCAATGTTTCATGTGCATGAGGGATAATCCCTCATGGAACCTTAGGTGTATCACACTATATATATGTATTCATGATATTTCCTTTCAAAGGATTATTGAAACTGAATTATAGAGATTTAATCATTGAATATGCTTTGCCCCTATAAGGGATGGTTTAAACTTATTTTCAAAAGATTGATATTTAAACATGTTTTCCCCGGCTATGGGATGATCGAATTGACTTATATAGTGCTAATCTTTAAATGCAAGTTTTCCTACTATGAGATAAATGAACTTGAATTCTAAATCATTGGTTTTTATGTGGTTTACCCTATGAATGGATTTGTTGAAGTTAAAACTTATTTAATGACTTGAACATGATTTGTCAACCAATTAATGACTTGAAGTACCCCTATTAATGGGATGATAAACATAATCCATAGTGAGTGATTCGGCTAACTTTCTATGATTTCAATTGTTTGTGTTTGACCTAGCTACTCGGGAGGAATGGTAGTCACTATGGATCCTAGTGTGGTTCTCCTAGCTATTCAGGAGGAAGGATAGCCATCGAGCGTCAACAGCCCCGGTGTGGTTTTTCCTAGCTATTCGAGAGAAAGGATAGCTATCAAGGGTCGATAGCCCTAGTGTGGTTTTTCCTCGCTATTCGGGAGGAAGGATAGTCACCGAAGGCAAATATCCTTGGTGTGGTTTTCCTAGCCCTTCAGGAGGAAGAGTGGACATTGAGGGTTCATAACCCCGATGTGATTTTTCCTAGCTATTCTAGAGGAAGGATAGCCATCGAGGGTGACAACCTCGATGTGGTGCTTCTATGCGGTTTTAGGGAACCTTAATGGTAATCCCTTCATTGCAGTGATTTGGGCCTATATTGGCATGTGTTATACTTTGGTTGTCTATGATTGGCTTGTTGATGATCTTGAGTTCATGATTGAAATACATAACGTGATGAACGATGTGATAAGTTAAAATTGATATATTTCTATGTTATTGGCTTTTATTGGTGATTTCACTAAGGTTATATTGTTACTCCATCTTTGGAATTTTTAACTATTTTTGAAAGAACTTAAGGTAACGAGAATGACTTAAGGATTCAAATTGATTATTTATTTATCATTGACTTATACGGGATATTCATGAGATGTTACCATTTGTTTTGAACTGTTTCGTAACATTGTTTTAATTACACTTATTACTTATATATTTTTCTATTAACCATTATCTCGGAGACGCTCACTGAGTATCCAGTACTCAGGCATACCATTGTTGTTTTTTATGGTATGTTAGGTAATGAAGAAGAGCAGGTTCATGATACGCATACAGAGTAAGAGAACTTTCTGCTTTCCAGACTTATTGGTGAGCCCACACCATTGTTCGTGGGACACCCTATCTATCTATTTTACAACTTTAGTTTCTGGGCTAAGTCCTGAAGTTAGATTATTGATTATCTCTCATAGAAGATCCATAGATAGAAGTTTATAGTGTGGGTAGATGTTGAAGTCATTGTTTGACTCACTAGGTATTGCTACGATTATGACAACATATTTATTATAGACTCCCACTGATTTTATTTCATAATTGTGATCACGATTTATCTAGCTATTTATACCTTGTTTTATAAATAATGAAATATTTTTAAAAGAGATTCGACGTTTATTGATTTTATAAAGTGTTTTCGGTGTTGTTCATAGCATCGGATGCCTGTCGCGTCTAGGGTGGGTTTTGTGGTGTGACAATTTCTCCTCACTAGGGACCATCAAATCATTTACATAGATAAAGAGTTACACATTCATAACGAACACACTCTATTTTTAAAAGGCCCTTCTTTATCTCCTAACCACGTTAGTATTTAGGGTTTGTTTTCTTGATAATCATTAAAAGCCGCTCTTTGCTGTTTATCCCCTTTTTATGTCTGGTTACTTACCTTCCGATCTCAAATCCTCAACTCGTATTCCATTCAACCAAGGAAACTTTTCTGACGCCTATGCTTTCTAATTTAATAGGCTAGATTGTGTGTTCGATGTATTCAGTTAACGTTAGGTTGCTCGAATCTCATAGTAGGAACTTAGTCTCATAACACATTCATGTTTGCAACTTAGTAATTGATTTTCTTAGCCTTTTTGATTTACTTTACTATGGACTTGTCGCACTACCATACTTTATCGTATAACTCTCAATCATCCTTCATATTTCTACAATGTACCTCTTATGCTGGTGTCATCCCTGTACGATCCTCCTCTTGTCTCACCTCAGTTTAAATGTCCATGACAAAACATTCCCTCACCTATGACTTCCCCTTTTTAATTAACCTGATTTCCTTGGCACATATTATTTCTACTTGCTTCACCCAGAAGCCTTTCTGTGGGAAATAGTTACTTTGCATACAAGGGGTTCAATACATGGCCCCTGGATCTTCAAAATTCATTAAAAGTCATACTCGTCCAGCAATTCTAGGTACTTCATGCATGCATAGTCCAAAGGAGTGCCTTTAATATGAATGAACTATCCTCCAGTATAGTCCATACTAAAAATTGTTCTAATCTTACTAAATCCTGAGATTTCTATAAGTTCTTCTCACTATGGCTCTACAACTATGGAAATCGGGTTAACACTACTTACATCATTACATCTGAAAAATCAATCTCCTTACACTTCCTGTACTCAGGTACTCAGTACCTTCTTTGCCTTATTTCTATTACATCCTGAAGCCAGCGTTTTACCTTTCTAGGCGTTCATTATCTCCTCCATATCTCAAATATGCATACTCTGAAAGGGTATTATAACACTTGCACCTCTAGCATATCAACAACCTGCTTGGGAGGGATTTCATTTACTTTCCAAGAATAAGGACTAGCCGGAGTCTTTATAGTAACCGAGATTACTGGAACTGTATAAAGCATGAGTTAGACTCAGATTCTTACAACTCAGCTCTACTGCACGATCTATGAGATAAAATAACAGAAACCATCCTTAAATGTCCTGCAACCTCCTGTTTATAAGTGTGGTGCACAACACACCAATAAACAAGACACAACTTATAGACTCCCTAGGATTGACCGACTCTGATACCAAGTTTATCACACCCCAACCTTAGAGGGGTATGGTCGGCACCCGGCACCCTAAGGTCCGAGCGAACTAACTATAGCATCTGGAACTCCTGACATGAAATATGAGCCGACAAGGCCACCTAGTGACAGTAATAAAGTAGGAAACAACAATATCCTACATGCAGAAAGGGCCCAACACATTATATATACATAAACTATATCCGACAAGGCCGTCACGAGTCTATCAACAACTGACAAGGGCCGACAAGTCCACACAAAACATACATATACAACAATCACTAGTAAGCAATCCTCAATGAATGCTAACATGTGTCATCAAGTCGGGACAGGGCCCCGATATAGCCAAAATAAATATATGCATATGCAGTAGCGCCTACTGACTTTGTACAATAACTCCAGAGAAGAGGATTGCGACAACCAATAGCTGAAAGCAGATAGCCTATTGAGGAGGCATATTGGCCTATCTACTTATACTTGAGGGAATGAACATAGTCTCCCAGAAGGGGACGTCAGTACAAAAGATGTACTAAATATGCAAGGAAGATAAACATCAGTAGGAACAATAACCAAAGTAAGGTGAAGTAAAGAAACAACCTTAGCCTTAGGAAGCCACTGTGGGCATATGCAATGAATATATCACTAGAACTAGTTATGTATGTATGTATGTATATATATATATATATATATATATATATATATATAACCACACTTTGGTATGATGTCAATATCATGTTGTACCCGGCCCTACAAGAGACAAAGTATGGGTGTACCCGGCCTTAATAGGACTTGGTGTAATAGTAATCGAAGTAGATGGGAATCGAGGTTGTTCTACCCTACTAAAGTGGTATGTATATATAAATGTCACATCCCACAGGCTATAGCATGGCTCAGTTTCATAAAATAGATACATATATATATAAGTGCAATGCAAGACATACCTCAAGAGACACTTTGAATAGAGACGGAGTGACCTATGGTCGTTATCCTCTTACGCTACGTTCATCAACATATCTTTCATTATGAGTCAATAAATCAAGATATACATAAGTCAACAAACTTCATCATTACAATGAAACATATAAACATATAGACATTTCTAGATTTTTGAGAGTAGAGTATTTTTGGACGGACATTCATTTACATTCGTTTACATAAGGATCACGCCAAAAGAAGGAAGATATAGCCTTATATACCTTGTTGTATAGCCTAGATGGATTCCAATAGTCAGCAGATGTTCTAAGAGTGATTATCTACATCATATGAAATATTTGTATCAATATCGGATTCATATCTTATAAGAAAGTTCATTTAGACATTTCATCGGGCAACTTGCATGCATAAGTTCACGAGATCATTTCTAACTTAATTTTCATTCGTAAAATCACAACAATCTCCATACTACTTCTACTAATCACCACAACCCCATCCATAAATTCATAACTCCATATAAAATGGCCCACAACAACATGATATACTTCAAGACTTTACATGTATTTGTCTTTAAAGAAACCTATAATAAATTCATCTTAAACACGTATAGAACCTTAGATAGATGATGTAGAAGATGAGACTCACCTTAGGTTACAAGAAACAATCTGAAACAAAGCTTGTTTACCACCAAGCTTTCTCCAAAACTATTAAAATATGAAGGAAGACGATCTAGTGATGATCACAATATTCCCTATGTCAGATTTACGTAGTTTACTTTGGTTTCCCTTAAATTTTAGTCTTGGACCATGGGAGACTTGTCAGAGAGTGTTTCTAGGGTTTATAGGGCTAGATAAGTGGGAGAAATGAGTTAAATTCGTGAAGAGTGATCTATTTATAGTGGCTGAAAAATTGGTCACTGACATGTCCCGTGGCACGTCCTGCGGCTCGCAGGACTGTCCGACGACTCACAGGACTGCCGAAGGATGTGTCATGATGTAAGAAAAACTCTATCAAAGGGCAGACATGCATCTCGCAGGCACTTCCTATGGGTCGCAGGATGTGCCTCGCGATATGCAAAATGCTCCGAAGGGCGACGAATTGAAGAACTTTTGTCGAAACCTACTTCCTTTGATCCGATAAGTCTTAAACCTTTTTGAAACTTACTTAATACATCCATAAAACATCATAAATCTCATGTAGGGGTCATACCATGAACCTTTTAGCCTATGTTGTCCATGCTACGATTGCAATGACACACGAAAACACGAGGTGTAACAATGTGCATGGCCCCGAAGGCAAGTGCATACCTACTTACGTTGAACTATGAAGTTTTCTATTGTCTCAACTGTATAGCTAAATATGACTAACTACAAATCCTTATCGACAAGGAAGAACTACTAGAATAGAGTCATGGCAACCCGAATGAGCGCTCTAAAGTTAGCACATCTTTGTGCGATTAGTTGGAATTAACTTAATAAGGAAATCATGCTATACCAAGGAAAAAGGATAGATGTTACATACCTATGTTGGTTTTCTTGACAAGACAACCAACGCAACTCATCTAGCGCCTCAACCTTATATGCCAAAATATACTCTTCTTCAACCTTACTTTACTTTGAAGAAAGTTTGGATTCAACAACGTGACAAGACAAAACAACGAGATAGAAGTAGTGAGCAAACCCTTGATGAGGCTCTTAAGAGAAAATACATCTTTCTTTCTTTGAAAGATAACCTCAAGTTGTTGTTAGTAACAAGGATATTACGTTGATGTATATTAACAAGGTAGTATGTGGCAACATAAAATATCTTTTTCATAACCTATGTGAACTAATATCCTTGACTAATCCCTTTTTGTTCCTTTAAATGTGTAATATTTTTTTTGCCTAACTTTATTGCACATCGATAACAAATGCCACTAACCTTTATGAGCCGGATTTCCATTTATTCATAACACACGTGGACTAGTCCACACCAATAGTTATGCACCAAACACCAATTTATTAGTCTCCCACTAAAATTCAACAATAGCAAATCACCCACATATTCAATTCCTTGATCTCAATTCATTTAAATATGAATCACTTTTAACTTACATCCCATATTCACTGTCATGATTATGTGATATAGCATTTATCCATAGCCTCATTTTACACACACAAAATATTATTCCCAATCACCGTCGTCATATTTTTAAGTGATAATTCATTTCGAGACTTCATCCTTTTATACACTGAGGTCTCTATTTGCATATGTGAATATGACAAAAATCCTCTGAGATTCAGGTCTATATACATACGTCGAGCGATTAACTTATGACACAACTCGACGAGTGAAAACATGGGATGTAACAATTAGCCTATAAAGTAGTCAAACATACTGACTCATTCATGATTCCATCGATCCACTCCACATAAAACAATTGCAGAACAACTCACAAATCCACAATCTCTTGGTTTACAGGATCCCTCTTTATCAGTAACTTCAAAACACCAATCGACCCTATGAACACACTTTTTATTTAAGAATCGCGACTGTCTATATCCCTAGGTTTCACTTTTCACCAGCCACCTAACCTAGAACAAATAGCCATTTTCAGAAGAACTCATAACCACTAGTTCTTACTCCATTACTACAACTCTATCACGTTGAAGCCCAACTTACCATTTTATAACTTTACACGACATTCACACATCTGTATCACAGTGACACACCTTATACCCTATCACGTGATGTCATATCGAACCACTCACATTTGAATTTGAGTGTGTTCCAACTCTCAATGATAGAATAGGATGAAGAGGTTTTAGATACCAATTAGAATATACCAGATACCAATTTGAATGAAGTAGCATTAAAGAATGAAACAACGTGATATTTTCTAAATATCTTATAGCCTCTCGAAAATGGATACAGACGTCTATGTATCTATCTATACTAAACACTATCCTTGTACTTGTGAGACTGGTGAACCTAGAGCTCTGATACTAACTTTGTCAAGACCCAAATCACGGGCATCGTGGTGGCACCTACACAATCCCCTCGGTAGGCGAACAATCCCAAAATCCTTTTAACACAACTTAATCATCACGGAAGTAAATGAAAATTTTACAAGATATATAACAATTCTCATTAATGTCAATAAATGTCAAACCCTTACAAACACTTAAGAAAAATATGGTCTGACTCATACAAGGACTTCTAAGATATAATAAGAAGGAAAGTAAACAACATCGCCTTGAGTAGATAGGGATAGTCTGACTAAGATGATGACCAAGGCTACCTATAGGATGAGTGACCTACCTTAACCTCCACATGCTCCAAAGCAGCAACTAGAAAAAATCACATACATGCATTAATGTAAAAGATGTAGCAAGTTTAGAATGGGTACACAATATACCCCATTAGGCATCATAGGCTGACAAAGAAGAAAGATACATAACCGACATAAATACCAAGTTGACTCTCACATAATCCTATTATACACAATACAACAAATCACTTAAGTCATTTTATTCACAATCAGGATTAGTTTCACACTTAAGTTACGATCAATTTATAGTAACGCATAAGACTCATAGAAGTAATGCCCACTAGTCAGTAGTCAACGCCTAAATCATGCTTATTCTGACCCCACATACTGTAAATGCAAACAAATAAGGATAGGTTCCCACTTAGAACACACAATCACATAACAACCCTTTTTGTAAAGAATTAAATTGACTTACCATGGCATTATTGACCTAGCATTATACCTAACTAGTAGACCTGGTCACTATCTGTACCCTTTTAGAGGGTGGGTACATGTCAGTTCATTAAACATTTTCATTATGTTCAAATAAGTGATTAAGTCATGAATCTCATATTAGGGTGATGTTGGACACATATATACATCATACAAGACGGTAATTACCACGTCAGCACACCAACTCATCAATCTATTAGACAACCTATCAAGCAACACAATTATTTATAACATAATACAATTATGCATGCAGTTATCTTCAATCACACGAATGGTTCAACTCTTAGACACTTCAGATCACAACAAGAGGTCAATACACAACAACTCAAAACCGTGGAAGTTCAATTAACAGAATCCACCTTATTCGGGTAAACAATCCCAAGCAATGCAAGTCTAAAGTAACTAATATGTATGGATGTATGATGTGAATGTGATGCAATGCAATGCAAGGTACCTTTCCACAACCTGGTATATACACATTCAAATTCTATAAATCGTGACCCATGGGGGACCTGTGCCATCCATATACCGCTCCTAGCCAGTTGGAATTCAACACACGTATTTTACTAGAGCCAAGACTCATTTGTCGAGCCATAACAATTTATATAGCATACAACCAACCGAATTTAAAGCTTCTAATTTCCTCAAAAGCAACTAATACTCACTGAATATCTCAGGAACCGCTCCAACCATCCCCACAAGTTGAATACACTCTAACAGGGCTAGTGGATGGGTCAATAGGGGAAAAAGGTTTAATGCATATACGACCAAATGGGTCGTTACAAGAAAGTAATGAGAATTAGATGAGGGATGTATTTTTAATATTTGGATGCAATAATAATTATATTGAAGGACTTTCTCAAAAGTTGTTCTTTAAGTATGATGGTTATGACTAGTTGGTAGCTGAGTTCTTTTGTGAGTGATGGCATAATTTTCACTGACAGAACATGCCCATTTCTTTCGTGGCAGTACTTTTAATTTTGATAGCTAATAAGCTAGATGAATGATGAATACCTGATATTTATGGTATTTTGAGCTGATGTCTTCAGTAGTTGACAATGACTAATTTTCCTTGTGTTCCTATGCTCCCTTGATTAGTAGGAACTTCATTGATATTTTCATCTCACAGTAGTGTGCCATCCCTTTTTGGGTACCCTTCCTATTATATGGGCTTTTGATGAGAGAGTTTTGACAATGTTCATTAGTTTTATCATCTCTCACCTTGGCCACCCTTTGTTTACTAGGGATGATTTTTAGGTACCCAAGTTTCATACCCCAACCATGGGGGAGGGTGGCCGACACTTGGCGCCTGGACGGCAAGAGCAAACCACCTAAATATCATCATGCCAATATTTAACCATCTAGGCCGACAAGGCCTTAGAATGATATCTATAAGACAACACTACATAAAATCCTCAAAAAGAAGAACCGAACCTGTGAATATATATACATAATAAGGCCGACAAGGCCAATATAATCTCTAACCAACATCGAGGCCTACAAGGTCGTACTGAAAAAACTGTACAATACATGACATGTCTACAAAGCCTCTAAGAGAACGTCAACATAACATATATGTTAGGACAGGTCCCCTAACATAACCAAATACCAAAATAATATAAATATAACCCTAACTTAGCAATACTCCAGGAGCAAATGGAGCTCACCAACAAAAGTTGATTTATGAACGTGATCTACAAGGGTGAGGCCTCTCCTCGACTACTTGAACCTGTGTGGCATGAAACACAGCATCCCCAGGAAAATGGAGGTTAGTACAAATAATATAATGATTATGTAAGGCGGAAAACAAACATAATAGTACATAAATATAAAAGAGAGGGATATGAGTCAACATGAACCTCTGAAATGCCACTGAGGGCCACAATATTCATAATGGTCGTTCTTATCTTATAATCTTATTCTATGATGTTATATCAATGTCGTAACTTTGTCTATTTATTTGCCCAACTGATCAGTAGTAACTTCCCAACTAGTGGTAAATAATAATACATAACTACCCAACCAGCCATAGCTTCGTGGTAAATACATTCCTGCCAACCGGTGGTCAATAATGATACATAACTGCCCAACTGTTGGTATCCAACCGACCGTACCTCGATGGTAAGTAGAAATATATATTCAAGCCCTTATAGGTGTTGGACATACGTAAATAACATTTTCACTTCGCATATATGTCACCATTAGATCCACACACAGACTCATCATATCATTGGAATTATAAGGAGATGGTGTGAAATCCTCGGTGTGACGTAAGGTCGTTGAACACCAGAGTAGCATTTCAGGGCTATCATCAATAAATAATCACTTCGTCTTGAAGACAAAGGGACCTTCTAGCATGAATACATATAGCTTACGAAGCCACAAAAAGAGCTCCAAATCAACCAGGAGGAGCACTGTTACACTACCGACTGACTTTATGGAGACAATATACAGTTTTACTCTTTTATACGAACTAACAAGACAATAAAGCTCATTCATAGCTTTCATGAAACCAACAAAGAACTACGAGATATTATAAGGTGCAAAAAGTACTCCCGACAAAGGACAAACAAGAATCATGGAACCCTTTCAAGAGTGTAGAAACAAACATATCTCCTATAGACTGAAATAGAGTTCTCTTTAGCAGATGTTTTGTTATACGTCGTCACTCTTACAACCATGACAAAAGAAGAAAGAGTTTAGCCTTAACATATCTTTATTATGAAATTATGATGCCAACAACAGAATCAACCTTCTCCACAACTTAGTCTACAATAAGAAACAATTCAAAATGAATAAAGAGAACATCAAAATTAAGTGACTAGCGACATATTATGCTCTAGCATCACTACTATGATATAAATCTCAAGCCTAACCTCCTTTTATCCCTTATGATCCTAACAATAAATACAACCTATAGATCCACATCAACAGATACTAAATCACCACAAGAACAACCCCCAATACATTATTCAACCACTTAATAATCGGATCTCGCTTCTAACTAGTTATTCTGAATGATTTTCAACACCACAATCATTCCAAGGCATACACAAGATAAACCACAATTAAAATGAGTTATTTCTTACCTTAGATGATAGCAAACAATTTCTACAACACCTTACTTCACCTAAAGGAAAGCTCCAAATTAGCAACGTTGCAGAAGAAGTGAGTTTCGCTAGTACTACGAACTTCCTAAAGGGAGAATCACCTTGTATTTGAGAATAATTGAGTGAGAAACCATTGGAGGATATTTATAGAAAGTTTTTGTCAAAGTTGGGCAGAAAATGAAATGAATAAAGGTTCCACCACTTGGAACTATATATAGAAAGTTCCTGCCGCCACTGATTTGTAGTGTGTTCTACGCCTGAAAACACTATATGTGGTCGCATATCCCACTGCATATGGTGGCATGTACTTCACAAAAATAATGTCCATAATGTGGCCAAGTTCTGAAAGGCGGATTGGTTCCGCAACGCAAAAACTCTTAGTGGAACGTACTAAGTTTGTCAAACTTCGTCGAAATATTCTTCCTTCAATCCAATTGACCTCTAATATTCTGTAAACCTTATTAGCATCTATTTAAGTCATAAGTGACCTTCGATAAGGGTCTCATGTTTCTAGAACCCAAATCAACTAAATATACCTTCGATCGTTCATTGAACTATGGGGTGTAACACCAAGCAAGCTTGAGTCCCCATTTATGAGACAACAGGTGAATCAATGTGTTTTTAGTCCACTTTGGTCACACTCCATTTCCCAATACAGGACCAGGTTATTTAATTTTTGACTTCTTCCTGCGGGGAGAGTTTCTTCGCTTTGTTTTGGGACTGGTCATGAGCTTCCCATTAAGTAACTTTTGCTTTCTATGATGAGTTTGGTTGCTCTTGTGTTTGTAGATGTCTCTGATTTTTTCTTTTCCTGGATCTTATCATTCATTTCAGCACTTTATATGTAGGTTGGTAATTGTTTTTGTGGATATGTTCCTCTTAACAACTTAAACACACATATTTGAGTTTAATAAGCTTATTTTAGAGTGTTTTAATCCTTTAAAGCTCAGTATGCAGGGATGTAACTACATCTATTTCTTTCTTCAGTTTCTTTTTAGGGCATTCAAGAGAATGTTGACTTTTTCAGATGTAGATATTCCTGCTTTGGTTTTTAATTATGTGTCCTTTTGTTCTGCTGTAAGAACCTAATTCTTCAGACAACTCATAAATTCTTTTAGGTTCTTCCCCATTTTTGCTGCTTTTATGAGATAATCTTTTGCCACATGATTATCAGATGTCAGCTTGTCCTTTTGAAAATGCATATTTTCAAGAGCATCCATTACCATGTGAGCGATGTTAGGTGTATTTAAACGTATTTATGCATTACTTCACTCATATTTCCACCTAGTTTTGGTGTTGAATGACACTAAATACACCTAACTATTATTGATTATGATGTAGTGGACTAATTTGGGTTTTAACTATGAATATATGTACTTTGTGATGAAAAGGATCTGAAAATTGAAGAAAATTGGAAAAGATCGGCTAAGTGTTGAAGCCTAGAGATCCAGTGCGATGCACTGCCTATCGCATTGAATTTCATCACAATGGCTAGTGCACGGGAGGTCATTTTATTAATACTAAAAAAGTCAAAGGTTCAATGTTCTCAAATTCAAAGAAAAGGGAGTTGGATGGATTATACATTCAAGAGGTGACAACTACTTTTATATAAACATAACAAGAACAAGTTTTGTAGCGTGACCACAACCACAAATCACAATATTTCAATGAGAGGGTTGGTGAGTGCAGTCAACACTAATCCTTAGAAGAGCCAACTTGTATGATGACAAAAAATTAGAGCTTATCAAGAAATAATCATTATGTTCTTTAGTTTGTCTAGGTTAGGTTCTATTGTGATTCTATCTATTTACCTTTGCAAGTATTATGTAATAGGTGTTCGTTAGTTAAAACAGTTACTATTGTGATTTTAGGTGGACTATTCAAGGAGAAGGTTCTTAAGTTATTTGTAACCTATACAAGGGCTCCAGGCTACAGTGAAAAGATATTGGTAAATCCTATGAAGATAGGTCATGGGTTTTTACTCCCTTAAGCAAGGAGTTTCCACGTGAAATTTTTTGTATTGATTTATATTATGTTGAATTACCTTCTTACGCAAATACTCTAAGAACCAATTCTTATACTGCATAGAATTAGCGTGATCCTAACAAGTGGTATTAGAGCTAGACCTTGCTACAAAGACTAGTACCTTGAAAGATGGCGGCACCTCCTACTGTACAAGAATGACAATCAACCACAAGACCACCATACTTCAATGGAAATCATTACGACTGGTGGAAAGAAAGAATAGAGGACCTTCATAAAAAGCAAAGATCCTGAACTATGAGAAATTATCCAAAAGGGCTCAGCTATTACCATGGTCACAAACGATAAAGGAACAACGTCCTTGCTAAAAGAGAGGAAATAATATACATAATAGGACTTTCAGCTCATCCAAAAGAATGCCAAGGCCAAGAAAATACTTGTTTGTGACATTGAACTTAAAGTATACAACATAATCTCCTCCAGCAAAATGACCAAAGAAGTGTGGGAGCCTTATAGACCACACATGAAAGAACCAGATAGGTAAAGAAATCTAGGATATCTATATTAAATCTATAGTATGAATTATTTAGGATGTATGAAGGGAAATCCATCCAAGAGATGTTCAATAGGTTCACCAATATAACCAATGAACAATAGTCTCTAGGTATGGACATTCCTCAATAAAAAAGGATTGAAAAACTCCTCGATATTCTAACTCATTCATGGAAAGCAAAGTCAATGCTAATCTTAGAGGCCAAAGACTTGGATACCATAACCATGGAAGACCTCATAGAAAATCTAAAATCATATGAGATGAGGAAGTACATGCATAGAAAAATACTCCATCACCCAAAGATGTGAACCTGGTTTTTGCAGCCAACCACAACAAGAAGTTTTATGAAGAAGACATTGCCCTTCTTACCATAAGATTTCAAAAGATTATTAGATAAAGAGGATTCCAAAACAAAGGAAGCTTCTCAAGATCAAGATGGCCTGAGAGAAATAATCAAGATGGATGTTGGAGATGTACAAGTACATACCACTTTATACGATATTATCCAAAAATGGGAGATGATGGGAGGAGAAGTGAACTTCACAAAAAGAAGGAACAAGTTCCTAGGAATAGAATGACCACTGGGAAAGCCGACTAAATCATAATAAAGGACCTAGAATATACGAAAAACTCCTCAAGTGGTGATTAAGATGAAGGAGAAAACCCAAATAGATCCTTGAAAACAATAAAAGAGTTAGACACAGAGGATACATTGGCACTAATGATAAATTCTGACTTAGAATTACAAGACAAGGACCCTAAGATTAACTCTTAAAAATTTAAGGAAGATGTTCACAAATTTTCCAGAGAGACACTTGAACAAGTGGTCTATAACGTCATTGATTCCTACTGAAATCTTGGAAAGGCAAAGGAAAGTATACCTGGTAAACCAAGACCAACAATAAGAAAAGATAGCAAAGATGATTTACGATCTTAGGGAATAGGTTCTTACTATTAGCCAATGGAACCAAATGTTGGGATGTGAAAAAAAAGAGCTTGGGTCCATTATCACAACTATAAAAGACCGAGGTGAAAAATCTAGAAAGGATCAAAAGAGATCACTTAAAGCTCTAAAGAAAGACTTGCAGGTTGAGCTTGATCAAAATAAAGCTCTACTGAAGGAGCTAGAAGAAGTTAAAAAGGAAAAAGGGTCACAGTATAACTAGTGCAGAGAACACAACAACTTGTGTGTATCCATGTTACTTCAAAAACCAACAAAAGTTAGGGTAACGCAGGGCAATAAACACCTTGAGAAATATAGTTTGGACCCGACTCTACATCATTAGATTCAAGATAGATTGAAGAATGACACAAATTAGTGTCCATCCATGAGAAAGGACCCAAGAAATATTGGATCCCCAAAAATAGGGGATACATAAACTTGTGTGGATGATATACATACATGGAAACAAAAGGAATAAGTCCTCTTACCAAAGGCCTAGTATGAAGGGAGTGTGAAAAATGCACATCATCCAATCCCTTCATTGAAAATAAGATCAAACATAACAAGGAAACACTACATAAGAAGGTACCAGGTTTTACTAGGAATCTGTTATACCGGAGCTAAAGCAGGAGGATGGAAAAAAAACTAAGCCACCAAAACATCATAATGTGTGGAAAAAAGAAGGTGTATATGAATCAAATAGACAAGACGCAGACCACACAATCTTACGTAAATCAAATAATCTAAGAGAAACAACATGGAGGAAATGATTCTCCTAAGAATAGAAAATATATACAAGCCAGGAAAATCTATTAAAACTCACAAAGAAGTTGGTCGAAAAGAAAATGGTGTTGAAGAAGCAGGGAACAAAACAGACCTACATTGTTAGAAAAAGCAGCTGAAGAGCAGAAATTGAAGATGAACTAACTACAAGAGTCCTTTTTATTGGCTATGAAAAGAGAGTGCTTAATACATATATTAGTGGAACAATGTTTTAATTAGTCTTATACCATTACTGGTATGCACTCATGGCATGGACAATCAAGCACATACAACACATACACCAAGAAAATTAGTCAAAGAACTGGTTTTTATTACTATAAGGTATGCACCTCCTTCCCACTTGAAAGTTGTCTAAATATGTCTATACTGCCAATCCATCCTAGTTAGCTATAAAAAATCCCATTTAGAAAAAAACCAACTTGAGTTGTCTTGTACAATACCTAAGTTCATAAAGCCCCTCCCTTGTTTCCAAGTCCATGTCAATTTGTCGGTAGACAACTCAACCCACATCAGATGATCACTAATAGAAAACTCTCAGAATTAAATATTCTAAGAAATTAAAATATATGTTACTATAGAACACACACAGGGAAAGGATAGAAGTGAGAGTTATGAAAAAGAAGAGGGAGACACTGGACATGCATAAACATTAGAAGAGTTAGTGTCTAGGAGATAAAGGGATTAACAAGAGGGAAGTTTTCATTCACGAGTAAAAAAGGCTGACTCAAAATAATGTCAGTAACTATGACGAAAGAAGAATACAAGGATGCTTGAGAGGAGGAACTATATTGAACAAAAGAGTACCAAAGTGGATATCTTTACTCACCTATATAGGGATATACTAACCAAAATAAGCTTAAACAAACAACCTGGTCCTTATCCCCTCACAAGCGAAACCAAGCCTAAATCCTACCGCATATAACCCCGAATCCCATATTATTTCTAGCAACGTAGAATGATATGTAACAATCTTTTGGTTTGGTGTTTTATGACTTAAAGTGGTGCATGCGAATAATCATATTAAATTTTTCACCAGATTAAGTTGTTAGAGCTCTTATATCATATTCATGATAATACAACCCGAGTGGCCATGAGTTTGATATTGATCAAATACACTGGATCTTATTGACACACATATTTTTGAAGATGTTAGAAGGGAGAATGAGAATTTCCCGATGATAGCATACTGCATGTTCTCTATAATATCCATTCTTGAGACTTCTGCTTTCGTCCACTTCACAACTGGTTCTCCGTTAATGTATTTCACTTTCTTGAGTCGAATTAGATCTACTTTCACATTGCTTTGCATAGGATTCAAAACTCCAGGTTTCAACATGTTGGCATAGTTGTTGCTGGAAATAGGGTTATGAGTGCTAAGGGTAATAGTGGGTAGTTGCATGTTAATGAGGGGTGGGAATTGGGATGAGATGCAGGCTCGTAACATATCCTTCAAGACCTATATAGTCCACTCAAATTAAGTGTCCGTCTTAGGGTGAAATATTGTACTGAGATCCAAGCGAGTACCCAACTCCTTTTGCAAAGTTTTCCAAAAATGAGAAGTAAACTGAGGACCCCAGTTCAAAATGATAGAAATAGGTACCCTAATCAGATGAACAATCTTACGAACATAAATCATAGCCAACTTCTCAAAATTGTAAGTCGTCTGGATCCGAATGAAATGTGTGGACTTGGTCAACCTATCAACAATGACCCAAATAACATAAAACTTGCCCAAAGTCTTGGGAAACACAACAACAAAATCCATAACAATCTGGTCCCACTTCCACTCGGGAATGGGCATCTCTAAGACAAACCACTAGGTCGTTGGTGCTCATACTTAACCTACTGATAATTCTGACACCGAGACAAACTCAATAATGTGTCTCTTCATCCTACCCTGCCATTAGTAGTACTTCACATCACGATATATCATTATAGAACCTAGATGAATTGAATACTTAGATATATAAGCCTCCTCCATAATCAATCTTGTCAAGTCTTCAATACAAGGAACACATACTCTCCATTTATCCTCAAGACCCCCTCACAATCAATCACAGCCTCCTTGTCTTCACTATGTATAACCTTATCTATAATTTTTCATAATTTCACATCATAATAATGATTGGCCTTGATCTGCTCCAAAAGAGACGACCTCACCTTAATACAAGCCAAAATCCTACTTGAATTCGAAATATCAAGCCTCACAAAATTGTTGGCTATGGACTGAACCTCCAATGCCAAGGGACGCTTATCAACAATCAGATGCGCCAAAATCCCCATACTAATCACCTTTCGAATGAAAGCATCTGCCACCATATTGGCCTAACCTAGATAGTACAAAATAGTCATATCATAGTCCTTAAGAAACTCCATCTATCGGCACTATCTAGGATTTAAATCTCTCTGATTAAACACGTGTTGAAGGCTACGATGATCGGTATACACCTCATAATGAACTCTATAAAGGTAATGCCTCTAAATCTTCGAAGCAAAAACAATATCTGCTAACTCTATCTCATGAATAGGGTAATTATTCTTGTGCACCATCAACTACCTAGATGTATAAGCTATCACTTTACCCTCTTGCATCAACACACAACCCAATCTAATCCTCGAAGCATCACAATATACAGTAAAGTCCTTCCCCTACACTGGAAGGTCCATAATCAGGGTTGTGGTCAAAAGTGACTTGAGCTTTTGAAAGCTCTCCTAACACTAATCGGACCACATGAAAGGAACCTCCTACTGAGTCAACCAGATCAAATGAGAAGCAATAGAAGAAAATTCCTTTACAACGCCAATAGCTAGCGAGACCTACGAAGCTCCAAATCTCTGTCACCGAAGTAAGTCTAGGCCAGTCCCTGGTTGCCTCTATCTTTTTCGAATCAACCATAATTCCATCCTTAGATAACACATGTCCCTAAAACGCTACTAAACTGAGCAAAAACTCAAACCTCGAGAACATAGCATACAATTGTTTATGTTTTAGCACACCAAGAACCCCTGTCAAATGCTGCTCATAGTCCTCCTTACTATTCGAATAGATAATAATATCATCAAAAACACGATCACAAAAGAATCAAAGTAAGCAATGTCCTATTCATCAAGTTTATAAACGTTGCAGGGGAATTGTTAAGCCCAAAGGACATCACTAACAATATGTAGTGACCATATCGAGTCTTGAAAGCAGCCTTGGGAATATCCTCTGGCTGGATCTTCAACTGTTCATACCCGGACCTCAAATTAATCTTCAATTGTTCATACCCGGACCTCAAATTAATCTTCAAAAACATAGAATCACCCTGAAGCTGGTCGAACAGATCATCAATATGAGGAATGATATACTTGTTTCTAATGGTGACCTTGTTCAAATGTTCATAGTCAATGCACATAACCATGGTGACATCCTTGTACTTTAAAAACAACACAGGCGCACCCCTAGAAAACACACTAGGTCGAATGAAACCCTTACTCAATGAATTCTGAAGTTGCTCCCTCAACTCTCTTAGGTCTGTCATAGACATACAGTACAGAGAAATAGAAATGGGTCGATTACCTAGCTCTAGATCAATGCAGAAGTCAATATGTCTATCCAATGACATACCCGACAAATCCATCGAAAACCCTCGGTGAACTCACTTACTACTAGAACTGACTCAAGAGAAGGAGTCTCTGCAGTCATATCCCGAATATGAGCTAGGTACGCCAGACAACCTTTGTGTACTAACTTCCTAACCTAGATGAAAGAAATAATAATCTTAGGAGCAGGACTGGGAGTGCCCTTCCACTCCAACCTTTGAATACCAGGCATCTCTAGAGTTACTATCTTGGCATGATATTTCAAAATCACATGGTATAGTACTAGCTAGTCCATGCCCAAAATAACATCAAAATGAACCATGTCTAAAATGGTCGAGTCTCTCCAAGTATCATAACTTATAAAAGTAACCACACAAAGTCGATAGACTCGATATACAATCACAGAAACACCAACTGGTATAGATGCACGAATATGGAACTCTATCATATCACACCACATATCCAAATAAATAGAAAAGTAGGCAGACACCTAAGAGAAAGTAGACCCCGGGTCATATAGCACTGAAGCAAACCGATGACATACTGAGATGATACATATGATAATTGCATCTGATTCATCAGCCTCTGGACTACCAGGGAAAACATACCAATAAGTTTCTCCTCTATCATATTGAGAACCCTGATAGCCGCCTCAGCCAGAATGAGTCCCATCTGTACTTATCTGTGAACCACCCTGACTAGTCTAATGAAGACCAAGACTTGACTAGTAACCCCCTCTGCAGACTACCCTCCACCCTTAGATAACTGTGATGGGGTCCTAGGTGCACAGGATCCATCTGTTACAAGCTTGGGAAAATATTTCCTAAGATGCCCAACCTCTCCACAATTGTAACACGCTCTAGCCTCCTTGGGCTGCTCGAAAGACATGGAATATCATGAATGACCACCACAGTCAAAATAATGAGATTGAGAACCTCTAGAAGACTAGCCCCCACTATAACTGCTCTACCCCATAGAAGCACCATCTATAATCTGAAGGGATGCATAAATCATTCAACTTGATTGTGAATGCTAGAATCTACCCTGCTGCACCTACCCATGAGAAGTAGATCAACTGTAATGGACATATCGTCGCATCTTCTTGTCGAACTCATACCAAGGCATCTTACCCCTTATAAAGTCAACCATCCCAGCATGCTCTGCCACTGACTTAAAGGAAGCCCCAGAGGCCACCAACTGTAATGTAGCCAATTGAAGGGGAATACTCAATACTCTTATAAAACATCTAATTCAATCAGCCTCTGTAGGTAGCAATAGAGATACATAGTGCAAAAAGGCATGAAAATAAGTCTCTTAATCAGAAACTGACGAATCCCTTTGCTGCAGCCAGGAAAATAAACTCATATACATCCTCCTCGGGCTGGCCATAGAATATGAGAGGCTTCATGTTGGAGAAATTCTCCCATATCTTCCACTTATCATGGGTCATAGAAATCTTTGTAACCGTATAGGGACCAAACTCTGCTATAAAAATCTCATCAATACGAGATGCCAAAATAGTAGATGGATAAACTCTTAGAGTATGGAACTCGTGAGTCTATCCCTCTCCTACTCGGGTTTGTGACCCACCTGGTGTAGTCAGATAAACTCCCGCCAGGGGTAAATCATCAAGCACACTCAACAACATGAACAAAGTATCCTAAAGAACCAGAGTACCTATAAATCCGAGTTGATCCTACGCTTGCCCCACCTCTTCAACATACTACTTGTCTTGAGGCTCAATATATGGCTTTGGGACACTGATCTAGCATGAGCCTAACCGGCTCCCTGTGCACTACCCCATCTTAATGGAGCTCATTGAGCTCTTCCTCGGCCCCAAAAATGACCTCTACCATGACCGCGCACTGTAGGTACAGGTGTCGGTGCCTCATCTCTCGCCGCGTGGGCACGAGTCCTCACCATCTACGAGAGAATATAAAACAAAGGTTAGATACCAATTTGGTAAATCTTAGAATGAAAGGAATAAATAAAGTGAAGTTTCCTAAATGTCCCATATCCTATCGAAGATAAGTACAAAAGCCTTTGTACCGATCCACAAGACTCTACTAGACATTACTCTTATATTTAAGACTGTTTAACCTAAAACTCTGATACCAACTTAATCACAACCCCTTTTAGACATCATGGTGGAACCTACACATTTCCCACCAGTAGGCGAATCACTTCTCAATTTACCAACACAGTATAGTAAGAAAGGAGGAATCGACAAAATACTCAATAAAACTGTCTAGTCATAATATAAATATGGAAATATGTCTGATAATAGTTAATACAACTCCCAAAATTAGAAAAAGATGCGCCAAGTGTAGCATGCATACACAACGTACCCTCATAGACATTATAGGACGACAACGATAAAAGATACATAACAGAGATAAATATCAAGTTGACTCTCAAGTAATCCTACACTAAGCAGTTCGATAGATCATATAAGTTACCTTGTCCACATAAGATTTCACTGAATCAAATAAGTCACCTTACTCACATAAGATTTCACTGAATAAAATAAGTTACCTTATTTCCGAAGGAGTTCAATAACCAATAATTCAAGTATCATGAGATCCATTAACAAGATCTTTTATCAAGAAGTCATCCAAGTTTCATTAACCATTCCAACCACTTTATCAATCAATATGTAATCAATAATAATGTATGTATGATAAGAATGCAATGCATATGCTAGGTACCTTTCATTTCCAGAATATAGGCATTCAAATTTTATGAATTTGCCACTCATGGGTGAACCGAGCCATCCATATATTCATCCAGAATTTCTCAACGAATCCCAACTCTTGGTTGTAATAACATTCGATACAAGCGTTCAACCTGAGCCCTCAATAATATCATCATCATCTTAGTATTACCAACCATTTCATAAAGTATTCTTACCTTTCTAATCTCTTGGACCCACAAGATTTTCATACCACACTCATTTCAATATCATCAGAACCATGAGTATATGGATGAAAATGATAATAAAAGGCAAGAAATCAAGATGTATGAGATGCAATCAAGTATAAGAGATGAGTATCACATGCTTTTAGAAAGCCATTAACACATAATCCACGTAAAATAGGATATCATATTTTAATCAATGTGATAAATAAACATAGAAATATCAACAATGAAGACAAGCCCACATAATGGAGATAAGACCAAAAAACAACAATCAAATTCAACTCAAAGCTGATTCCCCAAATCCCTATCATCACAGTTCAACACTAGTACCACGCAAGCATTCATCACAACCGCTAAGGTGAGACCCCCAAACATGCCCAATACCGCTCCACATTTATAACTAATACACATTTCTATCAAAGTCTACAAAAGATAAATCATAGCCTACCTCAAAGACGATCAGGAGTCATGAACTGTCAACCCTCAATATAGGCCTTGCCCTTTTGGAGCGCCTCCTAGTACTCATAGTTTAACATATAGAGACTACATTTAAAATATTCTAATACAAATACAAGGACTTCGTCCTTTCAAACAATACAAGGTTCATCCCAAAAGTGACCCTAGGCCAATGGTAGGAAAATCTAAACTTTATGACCCAAAAAGTATAATAACTTACTAAATAATCATATCCTTAAGTTAATTTTAAAAATATACCCAATTGGATCCTCAACTACAAGATTAGGCAAAAAGCCTCAATTTCAAACTTTAAATTTTACCCCAATGTCAAAAGGGTTTTTAATACCAAATTGACTATTCAAATATCATCAACTAACATTAATCAACACTAGTTCACAATATTATAATCATCTTGTCAATATTCAATCCTCAAATCAAGATTCTTACTCTTTTATCTTAGCTTGAAAACTATGCCCTCTTCCTCCACAATTAGAGATTACACTAGGATTATAAGACTTAAAAGATACACAACAATAAAAAAGGAAGAAATTATATCTCCAGTGAAGAACCAAAGTGAAATACTGAAGTAATCCCCTCTTAGTCGAGCTCTAATCCCAAGAGAATAATTTTAGGGAAATGGGATCATTTTTAAGGCATTTAATAATCTGACTGAAATAGAAATTCTACTTTTGCAGAATCGACTGTGCTAAGGAGGTCACGCTTCAGCAGAAAACAGCCACCAAGGCAGAGTCGGATAAAATTCCCGGAGGATCGCTGGGGCAGAAATGACTACACCTATGCAAGAAAAGAATCCGCAGAAGATAAAAACTCAACCATGCACATGACCCGCGTCTGTGAGAAACCTCCACAGAGGCGGACACACTGAAGTGAGCGGACAACCACTAGTGCGGACACTAGACACCAAAAATATGAAAACTAATCAATCCTCTACAAAACACCAGAAATGATCCCGGGACACACCAACTACAAACCAAACATGCTACCCAAGGTAAATAGTGCTAAAACATTGCTCGCACCCTTGGATTTCTCATATGACCGAGCTAAGACATACTATTCTACGAAATCCCCCAAAACATCCAAATATCACAATTTTACAATTAAAGCCACAAAATATATTTGAATACCTCGGGAAGTAAACCAATTACATGACTAAGTCACAAATGACCCTTCGGAACTACTGAAAGCGGAAACCCGGAAACAAACTCATAAATCCAAAAGTCAACATTCAGTCAAACGTTTCATTTCTACGCTCTTCAATTTGGATTTCCCTTCTAAAATTCATAAAAAGGTTCCTCAAGATTCGTGCCACCCATCTCCGTGCATCACAAACTCCACATAGAGTCTACATGAAGGGTCATTTTGTTAAATAAGGTATTTAGTTAAAAATGACCAAACCGATCGTTAGACCTTTTTATAGGTTTTCTCTAGGAGTAGTATTTTCCTTACATCTCTGACATGTGCTGAGACATGTTCACATTCTTCAGTTTAATCCTAACTTGGCCTTTTAGGCTCTCTTAGTAGTATGTCTTAGGAACCCACTTTAGGTTGGGTTCCCTTGCGTTTGAGTCAGGCTTTCTCTATCGTTGATTTGAGATTATCTAAACCGTTCTTTCCTCATCTTGCCAATCTATTGATGATATATCTATAATGTTTTATTTAAATTTTTCATGTTTCTTTGAGGACCAAATCTTTCGCAATAAAAGCATTGGAATTTGGGGAAGATATCTCATTGGTCATTTCTTTCAAGGCTGCTGAACCTATTTGAGAATCTAGTCCATTCATAAGTCTCTTTAGAATTTCCTGCATTGCTTTCCCCTTGTTATAATGTATACTTCTAATGTTTCTTACTCTGTTACATCTTTGTGATAAGTGCGACATTTACTCCTTTTGTTTCGAGGTTGTTTTTTTACTCCTTGATGTAGTAGCCTATTTTTTAGACTTCTAACTCTATTATACAGATACTCTTTGTTATTCATATCTTAAAGGGAGATGTGTTTCTGCATTAGGTTTTCCATGTGCATTCCAATATGTTGAGGATGTCTTAAGTTACTCTTTTTAAATTATCCCTAGAGTAAGTCGGGATATTATCCGTTACTTTTGAGAAGTTTTATTTCATTCTTGTCCTTCCATATATCTGAAATTAAGGAGGCGTCTTTGGCTGAGACATTTTCTTTATCAGGTTCTTTTATTACCTGCAGATGAATGTTTTCTTCAGCCGTGATATCTGAGGCGGTTGTTAGTGTATGGACTCCTGCATATTTTATTGAGGGTTGACTATGATCATCTTCTAGGCTTTCATCGCTTCTTGATCCTTGTCTTCCATCTTATGTACTAGAAATCTTTCTCAATGTCTAATTTGGCCTTTAGTGTGAAGTAATCTATGCTATCTTTTAAGAGCTGCTCATTATTGTTTCGATGAGTCTCTATTTTATCTTCTTCATCATCAAATTTATTCAATATTTCTTCACATTTTTTGATGACTCGTCTAGAGATTTGCATTTTTGTTATTTTTTCACCAGATATGTCCTCTTTGTTGTTGTCCATTGGGTACTCTCTTTTTGAATGTTTCTGCCTTCATTTTTTATAATTTTGGCATGATGATCTTGTAGTTGATTGCTTTTTTTGTATTGTTCAAGGTTAGCCATCTTTTAAGTTACTAGCCTTTGTAGAAAGGTCTAGATCTGAACAACTTGTTAGGATTGGGATACTCCTATGCGCTTTAAGAATCTAGTTCATAGAGTATTTATGTAAGAAGGTAATGTAGCAAAATGTAAATCAAGACAAAAATTCTCACGTGGAAAACTCCTTTCTCAAGGAAGTCAAAATATTGTGACCTATATTCTATGGGATTTACCTAGAAGTAGTTGTTGCCTCTTGAATGTAGAATCTAACCAAATTCATATTTCATAATTGTACCTGAAAATGAAATCTTGTTTGACTTGGATCTTCTTTCTTTCCATCTATGCGCGTTGGTAAGTTGTTTCCTACTTCAATGTTATATCCATGTTGATATACTTATGGTACTTTATGAAAATATTACCATAACTTGAAATCCAACTCTTCATCAAATAGGAATCAATCATTATTCCATCTTCTTTGATGTCGGCATGAAACAACTTCAAGTCTCCAGTTGCATAATAGTAAGTATCAGTTCCTTTCTTGATATGGTTGTTTCACTAAATCATTTGTAGATTTTCTTATTCAATTAATCCTTCCTTATGTCTCCCTTTATTGGCATTGGGTACATTGTTTTTCAAATCATCAAAGTTTCAATATAAGCTTATCATCTATCATTGAGCTAGAAACTACTAAATATTTTTTCACCTAGGTCTCATTTCAAACATTCCCCTTTCATACACAAATTGAGTAAAATTTTGTTGTGCTTATGTCATCTTTCAATTTTGCTCCTTCAAGCTGCTTCTTTTAATATTTGTAGGTCTGCTCTTCATCTGCCTTTTTAGTACTTATTTCTTTAGTTGAGGTAATAATGTCTCTACTGGGGCATTCCTTCATATGTTATCCCATTCTTTGTACATCTTCAACTTCTTTCAGAGAACCAATTCCTTGATCTAGTTTCTCTGATTGTTCTTGATTACCATAGTATGTACGGGTCTGTTTCTTCTTTGTTCAGCTGCATATCCTTCCTCCTTCCAGTATATTATGATGACTATATGGGTGATTCTGCTCAACTCATCCTCCTACTCCTCAAGTTAATCTGATTAAGGATCAGATATTTGTTGTCTCTTTCTTTAGCCTTCATTTCCTTAATTTTGAATGTTCATAGGGATTCTTATAATAATTTTGATAGTGGAGGTCTTTTAGATCATCTTCAAAAATATTATGTGCTTTCTTTCCAAAAATTAGATTCCCAGTAATGACACTTGGGAGGGTAGATCCTGGTCACTTCTTCCTTGACATATGTTGTGATGCTACTTTATCTTTCCCCAACCTATTCAATCAGACCATTGATTATCTTATGGGTACCAAGATTTCCTGTGGTTTCCTGTCCTCCTGAGCAGTATTTCTTTGTGTGAAGAACCAGGTTCCTTAATTACTTCTCTCTAGTTTCTGCTTGTTTTCTTGAGTTCTGATATAGGTATCTAGAGGCTTGGTATCTCAGCACATTGGCTTATGGTTTCCATCTTTGATATGTTTTCTGCAAGAGGTGTTTTATATGTTCTTCTTGTGTACTGGGAGTGGGATCTGGGAGAGTTTACTGATTCATCCATACTCCGTTTGATAGGCTACTGGTAGGAAGAGTATTTTCCTTAATCTTATCATGTGTTGTTCCTTCTTCATATGCTCTAATTTCCTCCTACCTTATCCTTTCATATTTGCTCAAAGATAAGTCTTAGGAACCCATTCAGAATTAGGTTGGTATGAGTATGACTCACTTTGTGCTCGAAATGAGGGGCCAGACTCTTCTCCTTTCCTCTATTTCTCAACTTGTTGTCCTCTTTTGGCTGCCAAAATTTTGACTTTCCATGTCTTCTGTGTATGCCCATAGACTTTATAGTAGAGGCATTGAATGTTAAACAGAACCTTTTCATTACTTGTGTTCATTTCTTTGAACTTCGAGCCAGTTTTGCCATTGTTTTGCTTTGTAACCAGGGAAGTGATCATTCCTGAATTCTTGTTGTTTCCATATAGATCATTTTTGATATCTTATGCTATTTCCTTCAAATATTCATTGATTGGTTTATGGAACAAGGAATTAAGCAAGGGCCATCTTTTTGTCATGTCTCCAACTTTGGGAGAACGTTACCTATAGCTAACCTATAGAGCTTTACATTAAGATAGACGGGGCAGACAAACTTTCTAGTCCAACTATTTCATTTTTAGAGTGAGAACCTAATTTTTTAGATTCTTTGTTTTTTGACCGGGTTCTTATTTTCTTCTTTAAAACTTGTATGGTCCCTCTGGGAAATATTGTGCCCTCGTATCAATTCATTCCTTTCAATGTCGAGGTCTTCGAGCATGTTGAGCACAATTTGTATCACACTTTTTAGCTTTCTTTCGGAGTATGTGTGAACTTCTTCCCTTACTTTTGAAAAGTACTTTATGTTGATATCCTCATCCTTATCATCATCATCATCATCACCCCAGGCTAACATTCTAAGAGCGGGTAATGCTGTGGAGTTATTCGTTATGCCTTCTGTGTCAGCCATTCATACAAGTATTTCCTGATCATTTAACATGTCCAGATTCTCTTCTTCCCTATTTCGAGCAAGAGAATCTTCCATAGGATCTTGATCTTCATCTTTAGTATCTGAGTTGGCTATTAGTGTGAGATTTTCCATGTCATCTATTGAGGGCTGATCATATAAACTTTTATGAGTCTTCAATGTTTCTTCTTATGCCTCAGCATCTAATTCTTTTAATGCTTTTCTAAGAGATATGACAGTTCTTCTAGAGATTAATTTCCAGAGAATTATTAGGGGTGAATCTTCCTTAGAGATCTCCTTCTTGTACTTGCATAGTGGGACACTCTTTTCTCTTCTTGACTTCTTGTTTTCTCTTCATAATTTTCTTGAAGAGTATCCCATATCTGATTTGCACTTTTGCATTAGAGGATTTTTTTCGTGTATAGCTAGAACAGTTTTGCCTCAACCCTCTTAAGGCTCAACAGTTCCAAACTGCTAGATCCACTTCAATGACACTACCCAGTCAATGAAGTCCCTTACAACTCGATAAAACACTTATTACACCATTCTAGCAAAAGTAAATAAATAATTACAACTCAAACATAACTATTACAATGAAATAACTTAATGATAAATGTTATTAAGATCTTGTTGTTTGTTGGTGTGTAGTAGGTTCTCTAGAGACTCATGTGTTGAATCTTCTCACTCTTGATGCCTCTTGTTAGTTGTGAATGTAGTTAATCTCAAAAGCTTGTTCAGGTTGTGTTAGTATAGAAGTAGTTGACACCTTATCTTGTTCTAATCCAACCAAGTAATGGTTTCATAATTATAGCTGAAAACCAATCCTTATTTAATTTGGATTTCTTTCTTTCCATATATGCGTGTCGGTTTCTTCTTTTCTTACTTCAATTCCACTTTCATGTATTGAGCTTATGATAATATTTCCATAACATGAATCCAACCTTTCATAGAATAAGGATGAGTCAATATTTCAATTCCCCCAGTTGGCATAAAATTGCTCTTCGACTGTCTCGAGTATACTTTGATAAGGATCAGTTCCTTTAAGCATTTTCTCTATTGTTGTGACTGCTTCACTGAATTGTTTAGAGATTCGTTTAGACATCTAGTTCTTCAATGACTTTGTTATATCTCCCTATATTGTCTTCTAGATACATTATTTATCAAATAATCAAAACATCTTTTTCAGCTCACCAATACTGAATCATCAACTACTCAACAATGAGTATAGTATGCAATTCACTCGGTTGGAAGCCATGCGACTTATATGTACAATGACCCATCCAATTATTTTTAGCTAAAGACCCTTATTTGCTTGTTTGACCCTTCTTGTAGTCTCTATATAGGATTTGTGATGTACGGGGATGGGTGGAACGGATCCTGAGGTCTATTTTTATGAGTTCCAGATAGAAAAACCCAAAATTGGAAACTTAGAATTGGATAGTTTGACTCAAAGTTGACGTTTGGATACATGGGTTTGTTACCGGGTTCTGTCACTATCGGTAGTTACGGAGGGTCATTTATGACTTAGTCAAGTCATTAGTTCGCTTCCCGAGGCAATCTGATGTGTTTTATGACTTTATTTGTGAAATTTGGATATTTGGTTTTCCCGGATGATTATTTAAAAAGTATGCCTTAGCTCAGTTATTTGTGAATTACAAGGATAAGAGCGAGTTCGTAGCAATGTTCACCATAGAAGAGCATATCTAGTTGTGTCCGAGGGGTCTCAGGATTATTTCGGGTGTTTGGTAAAGGTTTCTGATTATTTCATGATCTGGAGTCTGGTATCTGCTTCAGCGACACTAGTTTCTTCTCCGGCGTGTCCGCCTCGGTGAGAGGTTGGCTCGCTGAAGCGTGAGCTTGAGAAATGGGGATTTTGGCCATGGAGGAGGGTCTGTCCGCAGGGACGACTCCGCTTCTGCGGAGTCGAGCTCACTATGGCGAGGTGTCAAGTTACACCGCCTTTGTGGGGGTATTGTCCACAGCAACAGAGTCAATTTTGTTGGGGAGGAAGTACTATCTAGGTGTCCTATATATATATATATATATATATTCATAGGTCAGAATTTGATTTCCCAAAATAGCAAACCTTGAAACTAGCGCCGCCTTGAAGTATTTTCAGAACCCTAGGAGCAATTTAAACCTTTGGGTAAGTGTTTCTTTCATGTATTGGATTATGTTTATGATTCTAAGTCCATTAATGACGGTGTATTGTGTTATTGAGTTGGGAAAAATGATTGTAAGTTTCTATGAGAATAAGATAGTTATGCTATTGATTTTAATGGAGGTTTATGTTTGAAATTGTGTTAATATAATGAATTAGGATTGAATTATATTCGATTATCATGTCATAAGTCTTGATTTGGTTGTAAAAACCTATTTTCAATTGGAGAAAATTCTAGGGTTTCAAATTGAGACTTTTTTATTGTTGTCTAATTGGGGGTTTAATTGTGGATAGTTTTTAATTAACTTAAGGATATGACTACTTAGAATGTGTTCTTGATATTTGAGTATTAAAGCTCGAGTCTTGGTGATGTTAGACAAGTTGGATATTTATAGTCTTGCTTTGTTAAAGATTATGTCCTTATTGTTATGTAGGTCCTATATTAACGAATAGTATATGCGTGAATAGACTTCAATTATCACGAGGCGCGAAGGAAGGGCAAGTCTATCACTGAGGCTTGATTATTGGCACACTTGTTCGGCACTGAGGTAGGCTACAATTTAGCTTTTCGAGACTCCAATAGAAGTGCATAATTAGTTATAAATATTGAGGGGGTATTAGGTGTATTTGGGGTCCCACTCAAACAATTGTGATGAACGTCTGAGCGGGTACCTGTGTTGAACTGTGATGATGGGGTTTGGGGAATCAACCTCGTGCTAGTTCCGATTGCTGATTATTTGGGCACGTCACCATATATGGGCTTGTCGCAATAGTTGCTTGATATGTTTATTCATCACATATGATTTCCGTATGATATCAGAATTATACTTGGATTTGTATATATGTATTCAATTCTTGGAGGCATGTGATATTTCATCTCTTATTTGGTTGCATCTCATTGTATCATGATATCTTGCCGTAAATTTTTATTTGCATTCATACACTCATGGCTATGTGATATTGATATTGGAGCGGTATGATTATGTTGTGGTCCAAGAAACTAGAAAAGGTAATAACACTGTTGAGATTATGACAATACTGAGATGATATTGATACTATGGGATTGGAGTTGCACGCCTGCAACATGATATTATTACAGCCAAGTACTGGGCTCCGTGATCCGATGAGTTATTCCAGAGCGGAGGGGTATATGGACTTCGCGGATCCCTCATGGGTCACTTTTATATGGAAAATGCTTGTAAAGTGTGTACAATGGTTGATGGAAAGGTACTTGGCATATGTAATGCATTCATATCATACATATATATGCCATTATCATTGCTTACTTGTGAATGGACTTGTATATTGAAGTGATTTGTTGGTGACTTGACTAAGTTCTGCACATGAAAATTTTATACTTGTTTCTTGATACTTGATCTTTCGTAGAACTCTTGGAATTGGTTAACATGAGTAATTATGGACTATTATTGAATAAGGAAATATTTGAACTCTGTGAATCTTTATGTGGACTATGTGCCTTATTTGAATTATTAGACTGTGTAGCATAGAATTACTTGGTGTCAACTTAGTATTTATGTTTGATTATGTACCTTCCATCAATCTCAGCCTATGATGTGTACTGGGGTACGTAGTGTACTCATGCTACACTTGTTGCATCTTTTTTGATGCAGATACAAATCCGACGACTAGATCGAGACCACGTGACTGAGTTCAAGCGGTTGATCCCCAGCTATCAGGGTGAGGATGCCTTCTCCAGCATGCTCTGGATTGCTTATCTCCTTTACTGTCTTTACATATTGACCTAGAGACATGTCTTCAGACTTCAACATTATGTATTTGGTTTGACATATGATGTCATTTTTTTCAAACTATCTTGTTGTATGAGAGCTCTTGTACTCACATACTAGATTTTTGGAGTTATTTTGTATGTATCGTACTTATCATTTTCTTCCGCATTATATTATCAGACATCTTTTATAGTATTACATTTCTTTTGCTTTTACTTATATCTTATCATGTTCAATGAGTTGGGAGTGGTTCACCTACGTGGTGGGATTATGTAGGTGCCACGATTTCTGAAAAGGGTCGTGACAATATTATTTTTTTATGCATACTAATTTCTCTCTCTATCTCTGAGAGAAGTTTTTATGAATACAAACTGTGTAGGAGCTATTTAGGCATTTTTCATTTTGCTTCTTTCTTCCGCTTTTACTTATATCTTATCATGTTCAATGAGTTGGGAGTGGCTCACCTATGTGGAGGTGCCACCACAATTTTTTATGAATACAACTGTGTAGGAGATATTTAGGCATTTTGCCTATTGTTATTTTTCTCTTTTTGTTATTTGTCCTTTGCTATCCTCTTATTTTTCATGCTCATTGTTCTTTTTACTATTAGAACAACTTATGGTTTAGTTGTAATTGGGTCGCCAAAAATACTTATAGTAACGACTTTAAACCCATCACCACGAAAACCTTTGGCTTCCAAACTTTTTATTTTGGCGGGTTAAAAAAATGGCGACTTGACAAACCGCCACAAAAACACCTTGAAGGTTATCCATGAAAAGTCGTCACCAGTAGTCAATTTTCTTATAGTGAAGTACTTCAACCATATCATTAGCCATTTGATCAAATTTTCCATTGTGAAAGCGTAAAAGGGGTTAATGGTTAAATATGAAGTATTTGAAAGTAACATATGGATGTAACAGATGTTTATACATTCAGTGATGAAAATTATAATTAATAAAATATACTCATTTTTATTCAGTTAGTTTTATGAGCTTCTTGTACAATTGATTCACGTATTCTCTATACTACACTTAGGTCCAAAATTAAGGATGAGATAATTCTCATCATGTTATGATTCATAAAAAGTGGAGCTTGTGATAAAAGTTTAATTATAATGCCTAAATTATTATTTTTCGGAATAACAGCAATCCTCAAGAGTTGATTGTCTTAGTGGATAAACACTGTTATAAAGTTACTGGGATTGAAAGGGGGTTGTCAGCCAAAAACTAATTTTTTTAAACTTGGTTAAATCTGAGAAAATCGAAAGTAATTGAGTATCATTCATGAGCGTATTATTAACGAAAGGCATATCTGCTCAATTTTGCATAATTTAAGGGCATAATTGGCTCTTTTATTATTATTAATAAATTAATTAGGTTAATTCGTGGCTCAAATTATATTAATGACATATTTTGATCAACTATTGAATAGTAAATGGATATGTAAGCTAAAGTATTAAACTGTTAAACAGAGTAATATACCTGTGATATACACCCAATATACAGCAGTGTATATCACAGGCAAAGCAGTGAACTGGGCAGCAGGACCTCGGCAGTGGCTGAAGCAATGGACTGGACAAGGCAAGGCAGTGGGCCTCGGCAGTAGCTGAGGCAGTAGCTGAAGCAAGCAATGGACTGGACAAGGCAAGGCAGTGGGCTTCGGCAGTAGCTGAAGCCCATTACGGGCAGTGTTGGATTTTATATATTAGGAGTGTATATTGATGTAATATTGTAGTGTAAAGGTTACCTTAATTAGTGTTATACACTTACCATAATTGTATAGTTAGAATTATGGTAGAATAAGGATTTAGAAATAGAATAGGAATAGGATTCTCCTATTTTGTAACTTGTATATATATCTATTCAATCAATGAAAATAATCAAGGGGATTATTTCTTTCATGGTATCAAAGGACTAGGTTTTACAAAAAAATTTCTCTCCCAAAATTTTTTGGACACCCTCGGCCGAGACACCCCCCCTCGGGTTTCTCTTCCAAAATTCGTCTTCCGCTCTCAAAAACCTCTCTTAAATTTCCCCTCCTTCTTTGTTCTTATCAATATGTCTAAGAACAATTTTCACCCTGCCCTCACGGTTTCCAATATCAAGCTAAGTGTCCCTATTGTCCTTGAAATGGAAAACGTGCAATATGCAACGTGGGCGGAGTTGTTTAAAATTCACGCTATATCTTATCAAGTTCTTCACCATATCATTCCTCCCGCTAGACCCCTTCCTGTGGAGGATCCTGAGTTATGGATTACACTTGATGCTACCGTTCTTCGGTGGATATACGCCACTATTTCGGTGGACCTTCTACAGACGATTATTGAGCCAGATACCACGGCTATGGCTGCATGGATTAGATTGCGTGACATATTCCAAGACAACCAACATTCCCGTATCGTCACACTCGAGCAGGAATTCTCTCTCGTTCGAATGGACGAATTTCCGAACGTTTCTGCATATTGCAAGAAACTAAAGGAATTGGCGGATCAACTCCGTAATGTTGGCGCACCAGTAACGAATAATCGTCTAGTTCTACAGTTGGTTGCCGGTCTTTCGGAGGCATATAATGATGTTGGAACTCTCCTTCGCCAAAGCAACCCTCTTCCCGACTTCCATCAAGCCCGCTCCATGCTTACGTTGGAAGAAGCCGGTTTGGCTAAAAAGGCGGCTACCGGAGCGAGCCCAGTTGTCATGATGGCGTCCTCTCCTAATCCTTCAGGTTTTGTTAATAATTTGGGCCAAACCCATAATAATGGTGGCGGCAAGAATAATTGCAAGAATAATAACAAAAACTGCGAGGGCAAACGCGGCGGTTCTGGTGGAGGTTCCGGTGGTCAGCAAGCAGGCGGTGGGTCCCATCCAATGAACAATGTCCCACCACCCCCATGGGCCCAGCAGTGGGGTCCATGGCAGTGGAGCAGTGGTAGTGGGCCATGGGCCAGCAGCCCATACAACCCGGCAGGGAATTCCAGCGGCTAGTGGGTCGCCAACGCTCGTGCCCAATACCCAAAGCATTGGCGGCCATCGCGATGGCCCAAAGAACGGCAACAATAGCAGTTACGGCCCAGTTTCAGCACGGCCAGGAGTACTTGGGCCTCGACCTCCGCAAGCCCATCATGCAGCAGGCCCCACTCAGACCGATATCGAGGTCGCGATGCACACGTTGGGATTGACTCAACCAGATCCAAATTGGTACATGGACACCGGGGCCACTACTCACATGACTTCCGAATTAGGTACTCTCTCATCTTATTCCAATTTGAGCACCCCTCGGGGGATAATTGTTGGTAATGGCAGTTCTATTCCAATTCTAGGGTATGGTCAGAAAACGTTGTCTCTCCCCAATCCACCCTTCCTCTTGAAAAATACTTTACACGCTCCTAAATTGAATAAAAATTTAGTGTATGTCCGAAAGTTTACTAATGACAATTCTGTTTCTGTTGAATTTGATCCTTTCGATTTCTCTGTGAAGGATTTCAAGACGGGGAGTCATCTCATGAGGTGTGATAGTAGGGGGGATCTGTATCCTATCATGCCAGGTTTCAGTCCATCGAGTCCAGCCTTACCGTCAGTTTTTGCAGTCATCTCTCCTTTTATGTGGCATGCTCGTTTGGGTCATCCGGGATCTTCTATTTTATCAGTTTTAGATAAAAATAGCTTTATTTCTTGTAAGGGTACGAGTCGTACTCCAATTTGTCAGTCTTGTTCATTAGGAAAAATTGTTAAGTTGCCATTTGTAGACTCCAATTCTCATACTTCTATGCCCTTTGATATTATTCATAGCGACTTATGGACGTCTCCGGTTCTTAGTTCATTGGGTCATCGATATTATGTTCTATTTTTAGATGATTATTCTAGATTTTTGTGGACGTTTTCAATTGCGAATAAATCACAAGTGTTTTCCGTCTTCATCAAATTTAGAGCGTTCATTCGTACTCAATTCGAAAGAGAAATAAAAAATATTCAATGTGAATATGGGAAAGAGTATGACAATAGGGAGTTTCGGGAGTTTTGTGCGAATAATGGGATAAATTTTAGGTTTTCATGTCCTCATACATCTTCACAAAATGGGAAAGCCGAACGCAAAATTCGTTCCATAAATAACATTGTCCGAACTCTCTTAATTCATGCCTCCATACCTCCATATTTTTGTCATCATGCTCTACAAATGGCCACATATCTTCTTACCTTAATTCCGTCTAAAGGTCTGACATATTCTTCCCCCCTCAAAATCCTATATAATAAGAACCCTTCTTATTCTCATCTTCGGATTTTTGGGTGTTTGTGTTATCCGTTATTCCCATCCATCACAATTAACAAACTTCAGGCTCGGTCTACCCCGTGTGTATTTTTGGGTTATCCATCGAATCATCGTGGTTATAAGTGTTTTGATTTATCCTCAAAGAAAATCATAATTAATCGCCATGTCATTTTTTATGAAACCCAATTCCCTTTTACGAAAGTTCATACTCCCAAGCCTAAGTCGTATAATTTTTTGGATGACCAAATATCCCCGTATATTATTCAGAATTTTTCGGACATCTCCGCACTAAATCCTCCAATGGCCCATCGCTCACTGGACTCCACAAAGAACGCCACACCCAAAATTCCAGCCATCGACCGATTCCAGAATTGGTCCACCCAGCCCAATTTTGGAACCGATCCAAACCGAGTCCAGCTTTTACCGCTTTGGGCCAAGCAGGCCCATCGCTCGGCCGTCACCCGTCCCGAGCCCAGAAAATTCCCAAAATTCTCTCAATTCTTCCTCGAGTCATAGACCGGTCACTCGTAGTCAGCGGGGTATTTTTACACCTAAAAGACATTTTAATTTACATTCGGATGTCTCTAAATCCCCTTGCCCCGCAATCCTGTGTCCGCATTAAATGACCCTAATTGGAAAATTGCTATGACTGATGAATATAATGCTCTTATTGATAATAAGACGTGGGAGTTGGTGCCCCGTCCATATGGTATTAATGTTATCAGGTCTATGTGGATTTTTGCTCATAAAGAAAATTCAGATGGGTCTTTTGCTCGACATAAGGCGCGACTTGTGGGTGATGGTAAGACTCAGCAGGTTGGAATTGATTGTGGTGAGACGTTTAGTCCGTTGGTCAAACCGGCTACCATCCGCACTGTGCTTAGCTTGGCTCTTTCAAAGACTTGGCCAATTCATCAATTGGATGTCAAGAATGCTTTTCTACACGGTGATCTCAAGGAAACAGTCTATATGTATCAGCCGTTGGGTTTCAGGGATCCAAACCGTCCTCATCATGTATGCTTGTTGAAGAAGTCCTTATATGGGCTTAAGCAGTCTCCAAGGGCCTGGTACACGAGATTTGCTGATTTTGTTTCCACTATTGGGTTCACTCACAGCAGGTCAGACAATTCCTTGTTCATCTACCGCAGTGGTTCATCCTTGGCCTACATCCTGTTGTACGTAGATGATATCATCTTGACTGCCTCTTCCGATGCCTTGCGCCAGTCTATCATGACCATGCTCAGTTCTGAGTTTGCTATGAAAGACTTAGGGCCTTTGAGTTATTTTTTGGGGATTGCCGTCAAATGTCATTCAGGTGGGTTGTTTCTGTCTCAACGGAAGTATGCTGCTGAGATCATCGAGAGGGCGGGGATGTCATCCTGTAAGTCCACTTCCACGCCAGTTGATGCAAACCCAAAGCTAAGTGCCACAGCAGGTGCACCATACGAGGACCCGACCCTCTATCGCAGTCTTGCAGGGGCACTCCAGTATCTTACCTTTACCAGACCGGATATTACGTATGCAGTTCAGCAGGTGTGTTTATTCATGCATGATCCTAGAGTTGAGCACATGAATGCAATCAAACGCATCATTCGGTATATTCAGGGGACACTGGACTATGGGTTGCACTTGTATCCTTCATCTACATCCACACTTGTCTCTTACACGGATGCTGATTGGGGTGGTTGTCCCGACACCAGATGGTCGACTTATAGCTACTGTATGTTCCTTGGCAACAACTTGGTCTCATGGTCGGCAAAGCATCAGGCAACTCTATCACGCTCAAGTGCAGAGGCAGAATATCGTGGGGTAGCAAATGTGGTCTCCGAATCATGTTGGCTACGTAATTTGCTTTTGGAGCTTCATTGTCCCATTCAGAAGGCAACCTTGGTATATTGCGATAACATTAGTGCCATCTACCTTTCAGGTAACCCAGTTCAACACCAACGCATCAAACATATCGAAATGGACATTCACTTTGTCCGTGAAAAGGTTGCAAAGGGTGACGTTCGCGTATGCCATGTCCCTTCTCGTTATCAAATTGCAGACATCTTTACAAAGGGTCTACCAGCGGTTCTCTTTGAAGATTTTAGGGACGATCTCGGCGTTAAAACCGCCTCGCTATGATGCGGGTGTGTTAAACAGTAATATACCGTGATATACACCCAATATACATCGATGTATATCACAGTGCACAACTTGAATCGGGCAACAGGACCTCGGCAGCGGGTCAAGCAATGGATCGGACAAGGCAAAGCGATGGGCCTCGGCAGATGGCGAGGCGAGAGTCAAGCAAGCAATGGACTGGACAAGGCAAGGCAGTGGGCCTCGGCAGTAGCTGAGGCAGTAGCTGAAGCAAGCAATGGACTGGACAAGGCAAGGCAGTGGGCCTCGGCAGTAGCTGAAGCCCATTACGGGCAATGTTGGATTTTATATATTAGGAGTGTATATTGATGTAATATTGTAGTGTAAAGGTTACCTTAATTAGTGTTATACACTTACCATAATTGTATAGTTAGAATTATGGTAGAATAAGGATTTAGAAATAGAATAGGAATAGGATTCTCCTATTTTGTAACTTGTATATATATCTATTCAATCAATGAAAATAATTAAGGGGATAATTTCTTTCATAAACAATATTATATTTGCTCAATTTCGAGTAAGACATATTTGAACATTTTCCATTCAATCTATTTATTTACTTAAAGTTGCGAATCGACCTTCTCCACTGTCCGATGGTCTCGTCGTTTTCTGTTAAGCCAATTCGGTATTATTTCTTTTTTAATCTGTCAAATTGCCTCTTTCAGATTGATCCCCTTCTTATTTGGTCAAAAGTCTCATCTTTGGAATAACAAGGCTGTTCAACTTTTCCCTTAAAATGAACAAAGTGGTGATAATACAAGTAGGAAAACGAGAGATAACAATAAATCGCATTATTTTCTCTAGCTGACCACGATGGCGTTTCTCAATTTTGTGATTCATTTATTTCAAGCATATAATTACTTTTTTCTCTGTTTACATTATTAAAAATATATTTGCCTAAATAAAATTTAGTTTTACATTGTGAATTTGTCATTCCAATATAGTGATTAGAAATCAAACGAATAGCCTTCTAAATGATGTATACTTTTACAACATGCCAAGATACTAGAGAGAAATTAAACGATGTATACTTTTACAACATGGTTAAACGATGTATACTTTTAAAAATGGTTAAACGATGCATACTTTTACAACATGCTAAGATACTAGAGAGAAATTAAATGAACCTTTGCTAGAACCTTTAATTATTTGTTTGTTCTAAAAATACATTAAAGCAGAAGAAAAAAATAAATAAAACATATATGTCTTTTTCTACAATGCGGCTGGACTGTTGCATCCACCCATCTACACGCTATGTCTTGAACAAAAAAATTCAAACATATTAAATTTGACTTTTTATTATTTTTAAAAAGAAAAAGAGCAACGAAGACTTCTTTTTCACAATGAAAGGCTATAGTGCGCCAAATACCATGCAAGGGCGCCGCTATGCCCCTTAATGAATCGTAGTAGGATTCTTCGAAGAAAAACAAAAAATATATGAGGCTTGACCTTTGTGGGTGAAGTGTAGTCTCCGATACGTGGTACAGAAATACGATCCAGTTGCTTATTTTTAATGGTCTAATTCAATAAGATTCTTGGGTCCGACGTAAGTGCGAGTATTTTGGTTTTCTTTTGTTAAAATAGTTCAATTTTTATACACTAATAATATAAAGATTTTTTAAATTGACATGTCACTTAAAAATCAATAACAAATAAGTGTTCGTAGCAAATAAGGATCGGTTATATTCAAAGTATGATAAATGACATGTTCCACCAATTAAAAAGCTAAACACCTACCGAGACACTTAAAGTTAACATGAGTTTTCATTTAACATGAGTTTTCATTTAGACAACTAAACTCAGGGGTGTTCCTATTGAACACTTACAGTATTTAATATGTGTGCAAATCAGACATTTTTTGTTGAATCAGACAAACTTATGAAGTATGTGTAATACACTCGCTGCTGACGTGATAAATGACGAATAAAATGAGGACATAAGTCATTTTGAGTTGAAAAAAGGAAAAAATATTTTAAAATCTATTTAATAAACAAAATAAAAATAACATTCTAAAAAAAACTTAATACACCCAATTAGAAAAGAACACATTATAAACAAAAAAGAAAGGAAAAGGAGACATTGAAAAATAAAATTCGTAGATTTTAGCCTTTTCTAAAAAAAAAATTAAAAAAAATCGTGGAAGCTATAAGAGTGCTTAATGGAGTTTTGAAATTTCGGCTAAAATTCTTCAATCAAAACTGTCGAAATAATATTTTAATCACGATTTTCAGCACAAAAACACAATTACTGTTCGCTTTAATCAATATTTAACTAGCGAAATTGAACTTCCAGATCTATAAAAGGGATGGAGGCAATGGCGGTGGCTTGAAAATGGTGAAAGTGAGGAAAGCAATGGTTGAAATGGAAAGAGAAAAAAAATGAGAAATATGCAAGGCTCTTCACGTGCCTATATTGGGTGAAACTCAGTCTATATGCAAACTCAGCGAAAAGTTCCACATTTGAACAAATATTGGATATTGTGACACAATATTTTTTATTAGGGGTGTTTCTATTGAGCACTTACAAAAAAAAAAGGTCAGCCCGGTACACTAAGTTCTCGCTATGCGCGGGGTCCGGAGAAAGGCCGTACAATAACCTTGTGGTCTGACCGTTCCCCGGACCCCGCGCATAGCGGGAACTTAGTGCACCGGACTACCATTTGTTTTGTAAGTTCTCAATAGGAACACCCCTAATAAAAAATTGTGTCAACTATAAGTGTCTTCGTATAAATTTGATTTATTTAAAACTATATTGTTGAGATGTTGTGGTCTCAATAATAGTTCAAGAGATTATGGTGTTTTGATGATTGACAAACTATGTCCAACTGACAATCAACATTCAAGAAAGATCTGGAACTGAAATTACCTTAGCAGACCTCCAAAAGGAGAACTGGTGAAGTAGTCATCACTGAAGATGAACTATTCAAAGGAATTAGTCCTTTAGATTAAGAGCTGAAGACCATTAAAGAAGTTGTTTCGTGAAGACTTGGAAAATAAGAATTACAACTCAATAAAATTCTACAAAGAACTGGAGTTCGAGATATGAAATATTACCATAAATTGATCACATGAAATTATCTTGGAAATGGGAGAAGTAAACAGTTTGCACGTGAAAAAGGAAATTCATATACAACAACAATTGGTTCGTACAATTAATGAAATCAAGTCTTGGATGAATTTGAAGAACTGAAAGTGACTATTTACTCGTATAAATACAACACGACAAATGCTTTGAAGCTTAACCAAAACCAATGAGAGAGACGTCTGAGTCAGAGCAAAATCAACACAAACAGTCTCGAGGGAATAAACTACAACAGGGTTAAAAAGCCTATTCCTATCAATATTTATCTATACTGCTCTTGAGTTGTAATAGTTAGGTTCTTGTGGTTCCAAAATAAGATCTTGATTACTTTCTTAGTTGATTATTGTTAAGATGTTGTTGCCTCAATAATAGTTCAGATCTTAAATGAAGTTTTGATAATTAATAAACCATGTACATATGACAATCAAGTACAAAGAAGAATGAAAGAAGATGTTGAAGAAACAGATGTCAAACATATCTTCAAAGAAACTAGTGAAGCAGTCATAGCAGAAGAGGAACTGCTCAGAGGAATTGGTCCTTAGAAGGAAGAGCTGGAGATTATCGAGAAGACGTTATTTCATGCGACTTTGAGATTTTGGAAGTATTGGCTCATTCCTATTCGACTAGAAACTAGAGTTCAAATTATTGAAATATTACCATAAAATTGAACACATAAAATTAACTTTGATATAGGAGAAGAAAATTGTATGCACATAATCAAGGAAAGAATAAAATCCATATGAAATAAGATTTGGTTTTCATGAAACTTATGAAACAAAGCCTTGGATGGATTTGAAGCATTGATGTCAACATTCACCACTATAAATGCATCACGTCAAAAAGCTTTGGAGCTTGAGTACAACCAAAGAGAGAGACATCCATAATGAATTGAGACTCAACACCAGAATCTCAAGGAAGCCATCTATAGTAGCAACAAAGAACCTCTTTATATCAAGATATATTAGTTCTTGAATTATAATATTTAGGTTCTTAGTGTGGTTCTATCTATTTTTTCTTAGTAAGTGTAATAGGTAGTTACCGCGTTGTAAGGGACATCTCTGACTAGGTAGAGTCATTGAAGAGAGAAAATAGAGACTCAATAGTTTGGAATTGTTGAGGAAATGCGAGAGTGGAGACAGAATTGTTTGGAATATTTCCTTAGGTATACAACTCGTTGTAACGAAAAACAAGTTGCTTGAGTTTAGTGGAAGTTTGGTAAATTCCTACAAAGGTATGTCGTGGTTTTCCTCCCTTGAGCAAGGAGCTTTTTCATGTTAATTTCTTGTGTTGATTTTACTTATGCTGCACTTTACCTTCTTGTGTAGTTTCTCAAGGAACCTGGTTCATTGAGTGTATAGGGAGCAGCTGATTGGTGTCAGAGCTAGATCTTTATATATAGGCTACCACTTTTAAAGGTTAAAGATGGATGCACCTCAAGAATGTCAAGAAGCTCTATCAATCACAATACCACCATACATCATTGGAATTTATTACTAATGGTGAAAATCAAGAATGCATGACTATATAATGGCAATGGATATAAATGTTTGGAACATCATTCAAGATGGTTCAAGGATTCCTTCAGCACAGGTCAATGAAGGTAAAAGAACCGATTCCAAAATTTGTGAGCAATGCAATGAGAAAGACACGGAGGATACTCAGCTAAATGTCACAGGTTTCTTCTCTATAGTATTGTGCCAGCCATATACGATCAAATCCTCCCATGCGAGACTGCAAAACAAACATGGAATACTCTTCAAGCAAATTATGGAGAGGCACCAAAAAGTCATAAAGAAGAGAATGATCAGGCCTTGCAAGATAACAAGGAAGCTATATCAATAGACAATTCAGAAGAAGAGAAAGACAACTCCTTATTTATCAAGAATGATTCTAGTTCAAAACTGGAAGAAAACATCAGCAAGAATTACTTCTTAGATGTCAGATAAGAGATTGTCACTTACTCTAGGAACAAACTAGATTGTGTAACTCAAACTATGCTTAACATTCTTGAAAATATCTACATTGAAAGAAATGAATTGTTACAAGAATACAATATCCTTTGAATGAGTTACACAAGCCTGGAAGAAGTAAGAGAGAACCTGGAAAGTGAAAATCTTATGAACTAGATTCTTACTTTGAAGAATGAAAAGGTTGGACTAGAAATTCAAAAGATTCTAGTCACACCTCCCAAGAACAAAAGTCATGCCAGAAAGACTATGAAAGAGTTGAAGGAAAGAATGGAAGACATCTAGGTCGATCAATATGGAAAGAATAGGTTGCCAAGAATGATAACTTCCCTGCTTACAAATCAAAACAGTGGAAAACCAGGCTTGAAGTTTAAAGAAGTAAAAACAAGCAACAAAAAAGATCTATCCAAAATCCAATGCTATTACTATGAAGACTATAGACATACACAAAAGAACATGTAGAATCAAGATATTGTCAAAACAAAGAAACAGACTCAATATGGAGAAGGATAGAAGAGAAAAATCTAGCCCCTCACATCAAGAACAAAGACAGGTGCCTTCTCACCGAAAGGAATGTAATTCAATATGTTTTCTTGAGTCTCATCTCTAAGAAAACATGAAAGTCTAGAGTAGGAGGAAGCTAGAGCATGTGAAAAGGTCTTAGAACATGACAAAGAATAAAGTAAACACATCTCCTACTAAGAACCTATGAAGAGGGAGCATGGGTTGTATCAAGGAACTCTAAAAAGAATCCCACTCCCCAGTGTATACAAAGAAAAAAAGATCACATGCTGAAGTAGACCATAGTTTAAAGCAAGGACTTGAGGTACTAAGAAATGAAGTTTCTAATGGCTTACATTGAAGATGCACGTATAGTCACACTCAGAACTGATAAAAAAATAGACAACAACATAAAGGAAGGAATCAAGGGACATGATCCTTCACCAAGAAATACAGCAAGGCTAGGACTTAATTGAAGGATATTCAATCCATCTTTATTTCAAAAGAATAAGAACACAATAAGGTTTGAATTCTTATAAAAACCAATAGTTCAATTGAATGGAAAAAGGTTATAGGAAGCAGTAGAATGTGTGATTGATCTACACATATAGCAATGTATAAGAAGAAAAATTCCTCTCACCAAAATCACCAAAAGGTCTGACAAAGAGTATGTTTTGAGAAGAAAACTGAATGAGAATCAAGAGTTGTCTTCTAAGTGTCATCACTGAGAACTTGGTTCTTGAAAGAAAAGAGGCACACAATATTATCAAAGCAAATATCAAGACCTCAACTAAATAATCATCAAAAGAAGTCTTGAAGCACAATCAGAAAAATAGGGCATACACAATTGAAGAAGAAGATAGTAGATATCCAATTCTTAAACTAATAAGGAACTAGATGAATTGAAGAATAAAAGAGAATGAACATATGGTCAAAACTAATGTGCGGAATAATGAGAGAACCTACAAGAAGAAAAGTCAAGGAGTAGGTCCACATAAACATATGTCAACATATTTGAATCAAGAAACCCTAGAGAGGATAAATGAATAGATTGGTTCTCTAGAAGATAAAGAATAAGTGCAGACAATAGGATAAATAGAGCAACAACAGTAAAAATCATAGCTCAAGCAACTAAGAGATTTTTGAGGTACAATTCAGCAGAAGAAAGGATGAGAAACGTTTTGAAGAAGCTAGAGAGAAATAGACCTGCCATTGTTATGTAAGCAGCTTGAAGGAGCTAAATTGAAAGATGAACTGAACACATCAGATTTCTCCACAAATATGGCTATGAAAAGGGAGTGTTAAATAATAATAAAAAAGGAACAATGGTTGACTCAGTCTTATACCTTGACTTCTATGCACTCATGACATGACAAATTAAGCTCAAATAATAAACAACCTAATTCTTATGACTATAATGTATGCACATTCTTCAAATAGAAAATTGCATAATATGTCTATACTGGTAAACCACCCAAACCAGTCTTATAATCCCTTTATTGATAAAAACTAATTTGAGTTAGTCCATATATGCCATTAGCCTCGAACCAAATACCAAAAATTATAAATTCCCTCCCATTTTTGTAAGTCCATATAAGTTGATCCACAAACACCAACACATACCTCAGAAGATCAAAAATATAAGTCTCACAAAGTCACACATATGTTAAAAAACTGAAGAATCAATTACAAAAGAATACAAGCAGTGATTTAGGGGGGAATGATACACTAAGATTTTGAAAAATAAGAGGAATATGATATACATGGAGATATATTGGAAGAGTTTTAATGTAAAGAAGGTTGTGAGCTTAAGTGTCCAACATGAGCCATGAGGTTATTTGCTAGGAGTGCTGAAGATTGTCAATCGTCCTATGGTGATATGCTTAATGTGGAATGGAGTGTGGAGTAGAGTTGAAGACATAACATGAATATCCAAGAAGTGCCATTAATTTTTGGCTTTTATGTAGGTCTTGGCCGAGACCATCTTTTAGCTTACTTTTAATTCTTAGCTTAATTGCTAGTTCTTCTTCTAGCTTAATTACTAGGCCATGTAATAAGATTTGATGACTAAGACTAGAACCATCTAGAAGGAGAAGATTCCAAGGACGTAATTCATGAACTAGCTAGTTCATGCCCTTATCAACATAGATGACACAAAATGGTGGCCTAGAGAACATGAAGAGCTGGCTGAGCATTTCCCCTTTTCCATTCGGTCGAGATACATACTAGAAGGAGAAACTTCCAACGTTTTCCAAGGAGGTAATTCATGAACTAACTAGTTCATGAACTTGTCTACATGGATGATACAAAAGGGTGGCCTAGAGAGTACGAAGAGTTGGTCGAGTATCTCTCCCTTTCCTATTCGGCAGATACATATTTTTGTCTATCTTGTTTCCTCTTCTACAAGGTCTAGCACTAGTATAAATAGGGCATGTAGTTGATGAAGGAAGATGTTGAAGTTATATGAAATATATTCGAGTTTTCTCAAACTTCGCTAAGTATTTCAATTTTTGTGTTGTTATCCTTAGTTAGTCCTTTTGTGGGACAAACCTCGGTCCTTTTGTGGGCCAACCCTTGGTCATTTATGGTCCAAACCCTCAGTGTAAATCTAGTTAGGAATTTTTTGATCTAACTATACCCAAACTAAGGTTCTATCCGGTTACTTGTTATAAATACATTGAAGGTCTTCTCGGCTTTCAACACCTTATCCGCACATGAATTTGTCTATCATTTTTGTGATCTATACTTGTCTAAAATACCTGATAACTTTCACCTCAATACAACACAACACCCCCCCCCAACATACACCCAAACGATCGTCAACTGATTCTTCCCACAAACCCCTGAAACCCCAACCAATTCCTTTCATCCCTATCGAGTCCCTAAACCAACAACATTACTGTCCGATCAATTTCTGCCATCTTACTACCATCCAACCACTAAATACTAACCACCAACATAACCCACAACGTGTCTAGATCAACCCCTCCAAACGCCTCACCCCGATTCCACCCGAAGGTATCCGCACACCTCCCACCAAACACAAACTCTCCTAAAACCAGCCAACCTCCATTTAACCCCTATTTTCGGGTCCATCCGGTTCAAATCCAACTCTGACCCACCTAACCATAATATTCCCTCCTTATATACATCAGTTTGGTATCAGAGCAAGGATTCCTCATCCCACGCCTTAACGCTATGTCTAACATGAATGAAGAATTTTGGAGGACCATAACTGAACTTGTGGCGGAACAAATGCAACTCTTTAGAAGAGAGTTTGAAGAGCGTGTCATGATTAATGAAACCGAGTCCAGGGAGGAGGTTGCACAAAACAACCCAAGACATGAAAGGGAAGATGTCCAAGATAATCCATGGCATGTAAGGGAAGATGACCGAAGCCTACGGTTTGATCTTCCATCCTTTAAAGGAGATATGGACCTGAAAGAGTTTCTTGAATGGTTAAGGGCCATTGAGAGTATTTTCAAATACAAGCAATATGATGACCACAAGTGTTATAAGGTTGCTACATTGAAGTTGAAGGAATTTGCTTCTGTGTGGTATGAAAACCTCAAAACAAGCCGAAGAAGGAATAGGAAAACCAAGATTGAATCTTGGGACAAACTAAAGAAATATTTGAAAAAGAATTTCTTGCCAAGGGAGTATGAACAAGACCTATACCTAAAGCTCACCAAACTTCGTCAAGGAGTTCTTAAAGTTGAGGAATACGTTCGAGAGTTCTAGAAATCCAGCATGCTTTGTGACTTAGAAGAAAAGGAGACACAAAGGATTGCATGATTCATTGGAGGCTTGAACGTGGTGATTCAAGAGAAGGTCGAAGTTGCAACGTACAACAAAGTTGAAGATGTATGTCAGTTAGCCCTCAAGTTTGATAATCAACAAAAGAAAGGTACCCCAATAACTTATGTAAAGACCACTAATGTTAAAGAAAAGGGTAGTACCTCTTTTTCTAACCCATTGTATAGGCAAGAAAGTCTAGAGAAAGATAAAGGAAATAAAGTAGAGGTTACAAAGGGGGTAGATAGAAGTAGAAAAAGATGTTTAAATGTCAAGGATTGGGACACTTTGCAAATGAATGTCCTAACCCTCTGGTAATGACTATTGAAGAATATCAAGAGTGTGGAGATTCCTTTGTTGTTGAAGAACCCAAAGTTGAGAAGGTCCTTGAGGAGGATGTTGATCTTGCGGAGGAGGGTGAAAGTTTTGTACCCTAATATGTGTTGACTGTTCAACTTGAAGAACACCCAAAGTTGAGATGGTCCTTGAGGAGGATGTTGATCTTGCGTAGGAAGGTGAAAGTTTTGTACCCGAACATGTGTTGACTCTTCAACTTGAAGAATATGAGGATACATAAAGAGAGCAACTATTTTACACTCGATGCAAGATAAATGACAAGGTATGTAATGTGATCATTGATGGAGGAAGTTGTACCAATGCAGCCTCCATGGAAATGGTGGAAAAATTGAAGTTGCCTACTCACAACCATCCTAAACCATATGCTCTCCAATGGTTGAACAAATACAAAGGTCAAACAAGCTCTTGTTAGTTTTCGGGTTGGTAAGTATGAAGATGAGATATGGTGTGACATCCTACCTATGGATGTTTGTCATATTTTATTGGTTCGGCCATGCAGAAAAGAATATCTATTCTTTTCAAAAGGATGATAAGAAGATCTGGTTGATACAATTTCACCTAGTGAGGTGAATAAAATGAAGATCCAAAATGCCAAGAAATGCAAGGAAAAGTCCCATGCCCTCTTGCTTAATGCATCGGAGGTAGAAAAATAATTGAAGAAGGGGAGTTCTATAGATGCATTGGTGTGCAAGGAGAAGGAATGTCTTGTGGGAGATATGGTTAAAGATGCCGACTTGAAGGAGCTCTTAAATAAATTTAAAGATGTGATTCTGGATGATCTTGCACCTAGATTACCACCAATTAGAACCTATAGATACCATCCGGAAGAGGCTAAGGAGTTACAAGAACAAATGCAAGAATTACTAGACAAAGGCCTTGTTCGAGAGAACCTAAGTCCATGTACGGTACCCGCCTTGTTGGTACCAATGAAAAATAGAACTTGGCACATAAGTATTGATAGCTGAGTGGTCAAAAATATCACCGTGAAGTACAGGGATCCTATGCCAAGATTGGATGATCTTTGGAATGAATTAAGTGGGGCCAAGTTGTTCTCCAAGATATATTTGAGGAGTATCTACCATCAAATGAGGATACGAGAGTAAGGTGAATGGAAGATGGCTTCCAAATCCAAGTATGGCTTGTACGAATGGCTTCTGATGCCATTTGGATTGTGTAACGGTCCAAGCTCTTTCATGAGGTTCATGTACGAGATACTATGACCATTCACGTGTTATATAGTATCATCCAGAGCATTCATGTGAATCCATCCAAGGTGGAAACTATCCAGAGTTGGACCGAGCCTACAAATGTATGTGAGGTAAAAAGTTTCCATGGTTTGGCTTCTTTTTATCATCGTTTTATTTGAGACTTTTTTACCCTTGCTTCCCCTATTCCGAACCTTGAGAAAATACTTGAAGTTGAATGTGATGCTAGTAGAATTGGTAACGTCTTGATTCAAGACAAAGATGAATTGCTTTCTCTAGTGGAAAATTGGGTGGTGCATGGCTCAATCATTCTACTTATGACAAAGATTTTTGTATTATGACATCTTTGGTCCAATAGGGACATTATTTGAAGTGAAAACCTTTTGTCTTGTATTCAGATAATTTGGTTTGTCCATACATAGATAACGAGAATTTGAGGGCAACTTCTGTTAAATAATGGAAGTATGATGTAAAGAAGGTCGTGAGCTTAAGTGTCCAACATGAGCCACGAGGTGATTTGCTAGGAGTGCCGAAGATTGCTAATCGTCCTATGGTGATATGCTTAATGTGGAATAGAGTGTTGAGTTGAGTATAACTTGAAGATCCAAGATGTGCCATTAATTTTTGGCTTTTATGTAGGTCTTGGTCGAGATCATCTTTTAGATTACTTTTAATTCTTAGAATAATTACTAGTTCTCCTTATAGCTTAATTACTAGGCCGTGTAATAAGATTTGATGACTAAGACAAGAACCATCTAGAAGGAGAAGCTTCCAAGGAGGTAATTCATGAACTAGCTAGTTCATGAACTTATCTACATGGATGACACAAAAGGGTATCCTAGAGAACATGAAGAGTTGGCCGAGCATTTCCCCTTTTCCGTTCGATCGAGATACATGCTAGAAGGAGAAGCTTCCAAATTTTCCAATGAGGTAATTCATGAACAAACTAGTTCATGCACTTAACTACATGGATGATACAAAAGGATGGCCTAGAAAATATGAAAAGTTGGTCGAGCATCTACTCCTTTCCCATTCGGCCGATACATGTTTGTGTCTTTCTTGTTTCCTCTTCTACAATATCTAGCACTAGTATAAATAGGGCATGTAGTTGATGAAAGAACATGTTGAAATTATATGAAATATATTTCAGTTTTCTCAAACTTTGCTAAGTATTTCAACTTTTATGTTGTTATCCTTAGTTAGTCCTTTTGTGGGCCAAACCTCGGTCCTTTTGTGGTTCGAACACCGGTCCTTTTGTGGGACACCCCTTGTTCCTTTTGTGGTCAAATCCCTCGGTGTAAGTCTAGTTAGGACTTTTGTGATCTAACTATACCGAAGCCAAGGTTCTAACTGGTTACTTGTTACAAATACATTGAAGGTCTTCTCGGCTTTCTTTACCTTATCCGCACACAAATTTGTCTATTAATTTCGTGATCCATCCTTATCCAAAGTACCTGATCCCTGTCACATCAATAAAACACAACACCCCCCACCCTCCCAACCTACACCCAAAATATCATCAATCGATTCCACCCACAAACCCCCAAAACTCCAACCAATTCCCACCATCCCTATCGAGTACCTAAACCACCAACCTTACTGTCTCGATCAGTTTTTGCTGCCTTACCACCATCCAACCACCAACATAACCCACAATGTGTCTAAATCAACCCCTCTAAATGCCTCAGCTCGATTCCACCCGAACGTACCCATACACCTCCCATCAAACACGCACTTCCCGGAAACCCGCCAACCTCCATTTGACCCCTATTTTTGTGTCCATTCGGTTCTAATCCAACTCTGACCCACCTAACCATACAATTCCCTCATTACATACATCAAGTTTGTGATAAATGGGTCTAATCTTGTAAAGGAAATTGTTTCCTTAGTTGTTAATAACTAAGGAATTGTCAAAATGAAATTCTCAACCAAGAATGTGGTGAAAAACAAGATTAAATTCTACAAGAATTAGTAGGTGTGTAGAAAAGTTAATTTTGATGTTGAAGGGGTGAACACATGATCCTGAAGGATGAGAATATGCAGAAAAATAATTCAAATTAATACAAGTACTCACCTTGACAAGACTATAAGGACTTATACTAACCAATTAAGCTGAAACAGAGAACCTAGTCCCTATCCATTTCTTGCCAAAACAAAAATTTAATCCTTCTACATGCTAATCTAATTTCCATATATTATCCTTGACATTATTAGAATGACATGTAGCAATATTTTAGTTTGGATCTTATGATGTAATGGAGTGCATGTAAAAATCCTATTAAGAATTTAACTTAATAAAGTTATTTTAGAACTTATATTATGTTCATAATAGTGTATTCTCAGTGGCCATGAGTTTGATATTGATGAATTACACTTGATCTTGTTGATACATTTGCTTTTCGATGATGCCAAAATGGGGAAAATTCTATTCATATTCATATAGGTCATGTGACACATTAGATTTATCAAGCACTGACAATATAAAGAATCAGGCATGCTCAGAAGGATTAGAAGGAAGATGATGATCACATTGAGAGAAAGAAAGTGATCAATGATGAGACGATGAATAAACCAGCACATATCTAGTTTCTACTTAGTATGCATTGTAAAGGAACTAGTACTTACTTATAAAAAAACTCAATCCTACTTAGAAAACACTAGAAAGAAGGGGGGAAAAGAAGATGTCCCGATTAAATAGATAAGAACCTGATCCCTATGCTTATCACTGAAAAAATATTTTCGAAAAGGACATACATGAGAAGGTCTCTTTTAGAAGACATATGGACATGTTTAGGTTCTCTAAACCTATCCATCTATAGGGTTGTAAAGAGTGGGAGGTAAGTCCTTAGCATGATCAAGTGAGTCTACAATATTACTTAGTCAAGCAACCTAGCCATCTTCTGGGATGCAATGAATAGAAGGTTAGTCCTAGAGGTTGATTCAGTAAGATTACAAAACTTGTTATTTTGACGGTGAACTAAAGAGAGCTTAACATCTTGCTGAATTTTGATTAGATTGGATTGTATCAACATGAATTATAGTGTGGAGCAACATGCAGTTGGTTCTAAGGGAAAAATTGTCAACATAGGAGATATGCCTAAGGTGGAAGATTTTGATCAAGAGTTGCTGAAGATTGATGGAGCTGATCAAATGCACATGAAAAAGTATGGAGCTGATCAAATGCACATGAAAAAGTATGGAGTTGCTATGTGTTTTCCATCATCAAAATGGGGAAATTATTGACATGCTACTGTAATAATAATAGTTCAGAGCTCAAATGAAGTTTTGATGATTACTAAATCATGTACATATGATAATAAAGTACAAGGAATAATGAAGAAGATGTTGAAGAACCAGTTATCGAACAGATCTGTAAAGGAACTAGTGAAATAGTCACAATAGAAGAGGAACTAGTCCTTAGAATGAGAAACTGGAAACTGTCAAGAAGAAGTTGTTACATGTCGATTTGGAGAATTGGAATTTTTGACTCATTGCTATTCGACAAGGAACTGGAGTTCAAATTAAGAAAATATTTTGATAACATTGGACACATGGAATTAGCTTATAAATAGGAGAACGAAACCATATGCACATAAACAAGGAATGAAGGAAATCCATATCAATTAAGGATAGGTTTTTGTACAACTTATGAAACCATGCCTTGGGAGGATTTGGAGAAATGATGGCAACATTCACCATTGTTAAACACATTTGAGTTGTGCTAGTTATTTTTTATGATTGGCAAAAATGAATATGCAAGATGTATAAAACAAGTGAAGCTACATGTGATAAGTGAACTAAGCTTGACAGATTGGTGAAGTACAGACAGAAGCTCCAAACACAGGAAGTGTCTAAAAGTGAAAGAATGCACATGGTAAATAGAACGAGTCTAAAGAAATGTTCTATTACAAGGATCGTTGTAGGCTTTAAAAATGTATGAATTAGATCATAGAAGTGAATGACACAAATTGGTAAAAGGTTTCCAAAATAGAGCTGGTGACAATGTGAATGAACCAGGTCCATAAACGTGTTCTATGATAGAGACAAGTACAATTGTATACAAGGGAAGGAAATATAGCTCAACTGAGAGAGTAGTTGTATTAAGAACAGAATAAGCATTGCAAAAAACCATCAGAGACAGATGTAGACACATGAACACAAATTGCAAATATATCATCAGATGTGGTAACTGAATGATCTAGGAGTGAGGTGAAAAAGTGAAGGTGATTCAGACTCAGAAGACAAGTTCAAAGGAATTTTTTCAAGAAAAGAGAGTTGCAGACAAAGCACATGAATTAGGTTAGTCAATATATTCCATCTGATATCTTAGAAGCATGTCAAGAGCTAGTTGCAGCGCATTTGAGAAGAGATTGATGAACAAGTATTTGAACATGTTCCAACTCAGAACAGTTAAAAGACTAAGAGGCTAGAATGCCGGGTGGTTGAACCAGGTCTAGCAACATGTTCCAAACAAATCCTACAGTGACTAGGATTTGTGCTCTTATAGAAAATACATGGTGGAAGGCGACAATATTCTATGTGATCCTTATCAAGATTCCGTACTACGCTTATCAAGATATTTCAGAGTTCTACAAGGAAACTAAATATGCGAGAAGGTGTAAGAATCCCAATCTATCTCAAACCCTATTCTACCTTGATGGGCTGTATCAAGCAGAGTTTAGGTCTGCCCCAGTAATAAAGCCCTAGAGCTATAAATATCAAGACTTACACCCTCACATAAATTGAATTCCGAATATTGAGCGAGAAACTATCAATGCTATATTGAGAGTTTGGATTCCAGATTTGCGACACTGATATGACAAAAAAGATTGAAGGAGTTGTTCTACTGAATAATATTTTGTAGTTCTTAAGTCTAGAATCTTGTAGTAGGTTGTTTATCGAGTTGTATATTCATCTAGATTAATAGAAGCATACAATTAGATACAAAACATTGTAAATTTAACTTCATGTTACAGTTTATCTTGAAGGTTGATTACTAGTGTGGGTAGATTAGTAGGATAGGAATTAGAGTGTAGTTCCTAGGTTACATATTTTGTAACATGAATTTGCAGAGGCTCACCATTGTAGTGAAGTTTGGAATAATCCTACAAAGATGTAGGTCATGATTTTTACTGCCCTTGTGAGCATGGTAGTTTCCACATAAATATAACACCCCATATATTTAGTCTTAGATTGAACCACTCAACGTATGTAAATAGACACGAGCCCATGGGAATTTCAGTCATCTTCAAGTATACAAATCAAGATCTCAGTACTACTTAAAAGTGACAATAAGGATTGGAAGTAATATTTGGTGTATGCCTAAAGAGGCTACGAGCTAGTGCTTTATCAAATAGTCGTGATAATGAGTATATGAAGTGTGTTAAAAGTAATTTAACATTTTAATGAATTGAGATCATGAAATTAGTTATGATTTCAATTGATTACATGTTGGGTTAGAGTGGAAGACAATGATTTAACTAATATAAGTTTGATAAATATTAAGGAGGACAACGTGTTTATGTGGGACCCACTAATAGAATAGTCACTTTATTAGTATTGGTGGATAAGGATGAAATATTTGGTCTAAAGGGGCTTTATACGTGTACAATTTTTGTATACTCATAGTAGAGCACTTATTCCCAATTGTTCTGTAATGTAATTAAGGGGGGATTAGGTTTCCTTGGTATAGGATTACGTGTCTTTTGGTATGAAGAAAACATCCATCAACATTTTCATTTGGGGATAAATTTATTTTGAGAAAAAAGAGAGAAGCAACCTTTGTCAAGAATCTTGTGAGCAATTCATCTTTGGAGAGGACAAAAAATGTAGCAGCAACTTAATTCACTTTCAATATTCATTAGAGTTCTTCTTGGCAGCTCAAGAACTTATCTCCTTCTATATTTATCCCTCATCTTCCTCTTTCACAGACTAAGGTAAGTTGAAATTAAATTCCCTTTTAGATTTTCCTCCAAAATCATCAACTTCTCATCATTCTCTATGTTGTAGTTGTAGTAGTCACTTGTTTATTTAAAATTCAGTGGCAGAGTGGGCTGAGTTCTGGAGTTGCTATATGAATTTTGGGTATACATTTATGTATGTATTATGGGTATGGCGAGGCCTTGTACCAACCTGGTTATTTTTATATGACACTTAGAGGCTTGTAGACTAGCGGGCTATGTATTATAATTTTGTATGGCCTTGTCGGGCTTCTTGTCAGTCTGATAGTACTATTGTTATGGATTTGTCATCCTTCTGATGTTATAAGTGACCTTGTCAACTTTACAGTATATATAGACATTTTGGTTTTGCGATCACTTGTCCATGTTGTTATTTTCAGTCTCTATTGTGATTGTCATTATGATGTCTTGTTAGCTATGATAGTTATATATTCGCGCTATGATATATAGGTGGTACGCTCAGGCCATTCAGGAATCGGGTGTCGGCCATATCCCCCGAAGCTGGGGTGTGACAGTAAAAGTGTTGTGTCTTTTACTTTATAGTTCTTTATTATTGCTCATATGCTACGCATAGAATAGGTAGAGTGACGTGTTTCATCCTATATGCAAAAATTCGGTGTCGCTCAGGATATAAGTCTACAAGTGCGAAAATAACAATTGGTATCAGAGCAGGTTCTCTTCAATAAGTTTAACACCTTAAGAGAAAGATCATGATGAATGTTACACCACCTATAAGACACTCTGAGGGTCAATCAACAAGAAGGCCACCATTGTTCAATGGACAATATTATTAGTAGTGGAAGGCTTGCATGGAGGGTCACCTGCAAGCGGAGGATTACAAGTTATGGGATAGGGCCATAGAGGGACCAAAATATCCCACAAAGGACGTAGAAGACATAATACTAGTAAGGAAAAAGGTTGAAAACGTTGAAAGTGACTATAGGATTCTTGAAAATAATGCAACGGCCAAGAATGCTTTAATCAGTGGTCTCAGACCTAATGAATACAGCAGAATCTCTGAATGTACAAAAGCCAACCAAATTTAGGATGCTTTGAAGAATGCTCATGAAGGCACCAGTCCAGTAAGAAAGTTCAGGAAAGCCATGCTGGCTACTAACTACACGAACTTTAGGATGAAACCTGGAGAAATAGTTGTCGCTATGTTCACCAAGTATACCTCTATTGTGAACAACCTAACATCTCTTGGTGAGGTCATTACCATTGAGGACTCTGTGGGTAAAATTTTGAGAACCCTTCCAAACACCTTCAAGTTGAAGTTCACTACAATACAAGAGGCTAAAAACATAGGAAGTATGTCCCTTGATGAATTGGTAGGTAACTTGAATGCATATGAAATGGATATGGAGAATTTTGGGAATCAGGAAGCTACTATAGGGAGATCCATAACCCTCAACACTGCTAAATTCGAGGATGAAGAGGAGATGGCCTTGATCACCAGAAACTTCAAAAAATTCCAAAAAAGGATTACATTATGGTGGTAGTAGTTCATTTGAGAAGGGAAGGAGCTCTGACCAACCTCAGTTCAGTGGATACAATAAATGTGATATAATGGATCACATGAGTAGAGATTGGCCATTGTGGGAAATTGAGTGGAAGTAAAATAGAGTAAAAAAAGAAAGAGAAGAAAGAGCAAGTTAATGAAAAGAAGGAGAAGGAGACCCCTAAAGCTATGGTGACTGTGTGGGGGATCAAATGATGAATCGGAGGATGATAGTGATCACTATGCACTTGTGCCCATTGAATACTGGAACTCAGATGGTGAAAAGGAGGAATCTAAGATGGATTTATAGGTAAGTGTCACTGAATCAAAGGAAAAGTCAAATCCTTTTTTCAAAGAAGAGACTTATGTTCTTGATGTTCACCCTAATCGATGAGCACCAGGATATAAGCACCATAATAGTTGAATCCCGCAATGCCTTAACACTCCCATAAGAAGAGCTATTAAAGGCTGAAACCAACAAAATTAAAGTGGTCAAGAAAATACCCTTCTGAAGGAACAAGCTGCTCAACTTGGTTCACAGATCTCAACACTTTTGTTTGAGATTTTATCCCTGAGGAAAGAAAGTGGTGAGGCAAGCAACAAAAAACTTAGAGCCAAAGATGATCTAAAAAGGTTGAGGGGAGGGTTGTATTTCAAAAGGAAAGCAACTAGAGAATTGAGCCTAAAGCTTGCAAAAGGTAAGTCTGATCTTAAAAGTGCAAATTGCTTGAATAAATCATCTCAATCGCTCTCTAATCTCACTAGCCAGAAACAAGTTAGCACCATCGGTCTAGGTTATGTTAGGATAGTAAGGAATAATATGATGAAAGAGACTTGTGCACACTATGCGTGGGGATTGGTCATCTTAGAATAATGTGCTCAAAGGATCTAAGAAACATAAATCCCAAGGAATCAAGAAGAGTGCAACAGGTGGTGGAAATAAGTTGACTTGGGATTTTCTTGAATGGAAAAAGAAAGACTTAACTTATTCGATGGTCAAAGAAAAGGGACCCAAACTTGCCTGGCTGCCTAAAACTAACCCTTGATTAATTTTACAAGAAAGAGGAGCCGAAGAGCAGGCTATATTTATATATGGAAAGTGCTTGCTCAAATCATAAAAGGGGTTTATAGTTTTAACTCTACTCGCTCTCAAAATGGAGGGAAGAAAAATGTTGCAAAAATAGTTTTGTTTAATCTACTCAATGAAAAGGCAATCAGATAGGGGAAATCCTAGATGAAACATGTAAATGACCCTGGTTCTCCACTAAAATTATAGCAAAACATTCAAAGCAGGACTTCAAGTGACAACCAAAGATGACAGGAAGTCCTCTTGTTGGAAGATGCACGACATGAAGACAAGGGGAACATCTAATATAGCCATCTTGAAGCAAATCAAGTTATAGGAAGAGTCATGGTTACAAGATACAAGTCTAAAATAAATGGGATATGAGACAAAGGGAGAAGGCTATTATCCAGGAGATTAAAATGTAGGATCACCTGAATTATGCCTGTTCCTATGCATATGAAATAGGTTCAGGAACTTGTTCCTCCAATTTAAGGAAGATGATAAAATGGAGCAGGTAGGTCTACTCCGGAGAATCAGGGCTTAAAGTCTAGATCATGGAAGAAGCAAAACCCAGAGGACACCTGATTGGTAAAAAAACATATGGTCAGGTTTTGTTATATGCTTAGCTTGTGTTATGGCTGGAACTAAGGAGTCTAGCATGTCTGTATTCTAAGTCATCACACAATTACTTCTAGAATTCTAGTTTAAGTCAGGGTTTCTTATCACACTAAAATGGATTGAATAAATCTTTCGGCTGATTAAATATGTCACACACCGAACCTAGGCCTAGATGCGATATGATACTCTGTTCTTGATTATATGTGACCGAGCGAACCAACTAGCTAGCTAGATGAACATGAGGTATAACTGAGCAAAAACACAACTGATAACATGATTGACTACTAAAAAGTCTAACACAATAAATAATAATAATAATAGTAATAAGTGCGGAATAAACCTGAGACATAAATACATTGCCAAATGGCTAACATAAACGTCTGTAAAAAAAATAACTGTCTGACTACTCTAGTCTATAAAGCCTCTAAGAATCTAAAAAGAACTTACTATTTACCAGGATAAGGGCCTCGACATACCTAACTGTCTATAATAATGAAATAAAATAGCAAATGCCCCCATGAAAAGTTGGGGCTCACCATGAAGCTGGAATGAATTATCCTAGTGAATAGAATCATCTTCCTGTAAATCGTTACCTACATCGTGAGATGTAGGCCCCGAGTATAAAGGACATTAGTACATTTGACTATCACTAATAAGTAAAACCAACTGAAGGAAGTACTAACTGTGGGGGGCTTGGGGTAGAGGCAACCCAAAATAACAAACAGGAATAAATACGAAACTGAAAACTATAATTGAAACTGAAACTGAACATAAGTACTTTTTATCCTGAGTGTAGAACTACATGTTTAACTGAATAAATAATCTACAGCCTTAGGCCCAAAGATGAATAAAGCATAAACTACGGACTCAGGCTAAAATATAGATGTTCAACATTTAGGAATATAAAATAAGGAACTGAGAATCATATTATAATACATGATAGTGAGATATTAATCATATTGAAGTACATGATACTCGAAATACAAAATAGGACAAGACTGATACATGTACTCATAATTGATTATAAAGTTTAAAGCATTAACTATTAGTAGTAAACTGAATTATCCTAACTTAGACTAATGGGATATTGAACATGATTCTATATTGATTACGTATTGAGTTCATAATATACAAAGTCATAATTATGAACAAGTACGAAGTTATAAGCATAAAAGATAGAAATTCTAGACTTTTCATAAACTATGTCATAAGCTCTAATTTTGAAGTAAGTAGTAGTTATTCTGATGAACGAGGCATGGGAATGATTAATAATGTTCCCACATGTAGAGAGTTATCCTCACACACCTATAACCGCTCATAGCAATGAACTACATTATTTTCTGATGAGGAACGCTCCAAACATGGTTGAATCGCTTGTGAAGGATTTTGTTGTTAATCCTATGTTTTAGTTGAAGAAGCATGTTACTTATCATAATTTCATGCTAAAATTACTAAGGAATGGTTTTGAGCGATCTGACCTTCTTGTAAGAGGTTGATAAGAGAGAAAAACGCTATTGAGAGGGTTTTCTATGAAAATAGAATAATTGCTAAATGATTTTTCAGACTATGTTTTAAATTTATAGGAGATTCCATTTGGAAGCCCCACGTTGCTAAGCGAGGTCCATAGCGAGGTGTTGTATCACTCTGGGCTTCCCTTAGTGATCTGCCCCATTCATTTTACACTTAGATGAATTCTTTGAAAAAATGCATTTTGGATACCCCACCTCGCTAGTGCGAGGTCTATAGCGAGGTGTTGTCTCGCTCTAGGTTCTCTTATAGAGCTTCTCTGTTTGTTTTACACTTAGACAAATTTTGGAAGAAGTCATTTGGACACTCCACCTGGCTAAGCGAGGTCTATAGCGAGGTGTTGTCTTGCTCTAGGCTTCGCTTAGTGAGCTCCTACGTTCATTTTACACTTAGTCAAAATTTTACCTTCTTTTACTTTTGATCTACTCTCCTTGTTGAGTAAAGGCTATAGCGACCCTTGACCTCACTTTGGGGCTTGCCTAGCGAACTCCTATGCCCAGTAACACTTAGACAAAAATTTTGCTATTTTGATTTCATGGTTGTATACTATAATTAGGGGTTACATAGTGTTACAATATCTCCCCATTAGGATCATTAGTCCTCGAGTGATGAATCATGATTCTAGTGAGCGAACTTATATACGTTAAGGACGTAACTGTGTGAATACTGGACTGAATGATTAACTAACTGAAAGAGTGTTGAACTAAATACTGAACTGAATAGGGGGTATAAATTTAAAGGTTAGTTACCTTAAACTCTTCCTGCTGTTTCTTTGAATAAATGGGGATATTTGGACTTCATTCCTCCTCTGCTTTCCATGTAGCTTCTTAAGTCTTTTGGCTTATCCATAACATCTTTACTGAGGCGAAATCCTTTGTTCTCAAGTTGTGAACCTAATGATCAAGGATTGACATGAGGATCTCCTCATAAGTTATACTATCTTTATCTTTGATCATATAAATAGGGATAACTAATGACGGGTCTCCCAGACACTTCTTTATCATGGACATGTGACACACAGGGTGTACTGAATCAACTCTTGCAGTAACTCAATCTTGTAAGCCACCTGACTAACCCTTCGTTGGATTCTATATGTCCCTTGATATCTCGAACTGAGCTTTCCTTTCTTTCCAAATCTCATGACAACCTTCATAGGCGAACCTTTTGGGAACGCCCAATTATTTATCTGAAATTCTAACTCTCTACACTGCACCTTGGAATAAGACTTTTGGCGATTTTGAGCCGTCTTCAAGTGATCTTGAATTAACATAACTTTCTCCATAGCTCTATGGACCAACTCTGGTCCTATGAACTTTGCTTCACCATCTTCAAACCAACCAATAGGTAATCTACACCTTCACCTATACAAAGCATCAAATGGTGCCATCTTGATACTAGAGTGATAACTGTTATTATAGGTAAATTTAATGAGAGGAAAATGATTATCTTAATTACCTTTAAAATCTAGGACACATGCCCTCAACAATTCCTCAAGAGTCTGAATAGTGCGCTCTACCTGGCTATTTGTCTGAGGATGAAAAGATGTACTAAGATTCACCTTTGTGCCTAACCCTTTATGAAAAGATTTCCAAAAATATGTTGTGAACTGTGCACCACGATTTGAAATGATATACACTGGGTCCCATGCAATCTGACAATTTCCTGAATATACAACTTGGCGCAGTCCTCTGTTGTATCGGTGGTACTCACTATAAAAAAGTGAGCAAACATCGTTAGTCGGTCCACAATTACCCAAAGTGAATCATGCCTTCAAAATGAGTGAGGTAACCCTATTATAAATTCCATATTTATCATCTCCCACTTCCACAAAGTGATGAAAGAAAGGTCGTGAACTTATGCTTCCAACAAGAGTCGCGAGACGATTTGCTAGGGGTGACAAAAATTGCAAAACATCATATGGTGACATTCCTAATGTGGAACGGAATATGGAGTTGTGTTGATGACAATACTTGAAGACTCAAGAAGACAACATTTTTGGCGTTTATGTAGGTCTTGGCCGAGACCATTTTCTTTTAGCTTATTTTTAATTCCTAGATTAACTACTAGATCTCATTAAGACACAATTAATAGGCCTTGTAATAATATAGGGTGACTAAGCATTCCGTGTAATGAGATAAGGTTACTAGAACAACATATAACAGTTATTAGAACAACATATAACAATGAATAAACAGAAAGATAAGATAACATTTTTAAGAAATTTATCAGCTCTAAGAGAAGAAAGAATTAGGCAGAAGGAGGATGAAATCGAAAAAATAAGAGAACAAAACTTAGCAAAAGAAATTAGCAATGAAAACGAAATTAGAGAATTGAAAGAGATCATACAAGAACAATATCGATATATTGATTTATTAAAATATGGATAAGGAAAATAAATTAGAACCTAAAGATCTTTATTATCAAATGAATACTTATGAAGGAGGAACTAGTCAAACATTAAGTTTTAAACCAGATACATATCAAAAGATTCAAGAAGAAAGAGATGAAGTATCAGTAAAAAAGATATTTAAAACAAAATGGTTTGAAAGGAATAAGGAGATAAGATATATTGCCCATAAACATGAAAATATAGTAGATACTACTAGTACGAATGGAAGAACAAAGATCAATTTGATAAGCGATGAAGTAATAAAAAGAGAACTAGGAAAACTATCTACCAAAGAAGCAAAGAAGTACAGAAATATTTACTTTGGAGGAGTAGAATTCACGATTAAAGCATATTTTCAAAAGAATATTGATACACCTATACATATTTACGTATTAGATGAAAGAATATTAGGAAATTTAGAAGATGCATTAATATCAGTGATTAAAGAAAATTTAATATATCAGAAGTTAAAATTTACTATACAACCGGATTTTAGTGTATCATTAAAAGATGAGAATAAAGATTTAGCTTTAACATTATATTACAAATTAGATGGAATAAATATGCCACCAGGAAGCAAAGTAATAAGTATAGAGACTAAAATGATATATGCCTTAACAGGTAACCACCATATAAGAAAACAAAATGAAATGAATATAATAGTACCAAAAATGTATAAAGAAATATTAGAACAAATTGAGCACAAGGAAAATTCCAGGATAACCATACCAGAAGAAATATACATGGATTTTAAAACTAGAACATCAACACCTTCAAGAAGATTAATCCCAAAGATAGAAGGATCAAGATTAAGCATAACCAGAGAATCATTACACAGTTTACCTAGAATAGAACCAAGAACTATTGATCTAATAAAAATAGACTGTAATAGATTAAAAATCAAAGTTATAATATTTAAGAACATGATAACAATGGATGGAATAGCAGAAATAAATACTGGAGCAATTAAAAGTTTTATACATATAAATAAAATAAATGAAAACGAGTGTAGTATAATAGAACCACAGATTTATAATTACCCAGAAAATGAAAGAGAAATAATAATTACAAAGAGTATAAATTTAAGGTTCAAGATTCAAGACCTAGAGTACAAAATTAACATAGGAGTAATAGAATATGATAGCTTGAATGAATTATTATTAGGAAGTGATTTTTTGACCATGATTACCTATAAGATAAATAACACCGGAATAGAAATAACTGACCAAGGAAAAACTAGATTTATCAACAAAATATGAATATACAGTTAAAAATAATAAAGAAAAAACAAAAGCTAAAAACTATAAAGACGTCCTTATCAGGAGAAATATATTCCCAGTTAAAATATCTTGAATACAGCGCAAAAGAAATGAAATTAGAAAATGATATAGCACAACTAGAAAAGCAATGTGAAAAGTTTAGCAAAGTATGGATAGATATGGGAAAAAATGAATAAACAATCCTGATTATGAGCAATAACGAAAAAATAGATGCGTTATGGGAAGAAGTTGTATTAAAAGAAAAAATGAAAAATATACTGTCATTAATGAATGAAGTAAGAGATAATCAGAATAAAACCCAACAAATGATTAGGAAAGAATTAACTAGCTTATGGAATGTATCTGAAATACCAACATTTAAATTGATATTAGAAAAACTGAATATGTTATTAGAAGAAAAAAGCAAAGGAAAACAAAAAGAACCTAGTGAAGAAGCCAGTACGAGTAAAGAAACGACTATAGCAAAAACTACTATACATAAACCAGAAATAGTGCCAATAGATGCATGGAGAAGAAGTAAAATACATGTAATGGTAGATATAAGCAAAATAAAACCAAAATTACCAAAAGATGTAGTAGATGCTTTAGGAGGACTAACGAAGCTAAATAAAGAAGGAAAATTCTAATGGAACCTGGAGCAATCACATTCTTAAAAACTCACGGTAAGGATATCATTGAAAAAGAAAGGTATAAATATGAGCCTATAAGATCAAAACCAGTAAAAGAAGAAAAGCTGAAAGAGGTAAAGACACCCGTAAAAGAAGTAGAGAAAACAACTTATGAATACCTAAACCTAAGATTAGATAAACAGGAACAGCAGATTAATGAATTAAAAGAAGAAAACCTGAATCTAAAATCAAGCGATGAGGCAGAATGGTATAATAAGTATAGAAAATATAAAGGAAAATATAAGAATACGCAAACCCTTTTAAAAGAAACTAAAGTAGAGTTAAAAGAAACCAAAAAAGAACTAAGAGAAACTAAGGAAGAACTGAGGGAAGTAAAACAGGAACTATTAGAACTCAGAGAAGAAATGCAATTTCTAAAAGAAACGATTAGAAGAATTGAAAGGAAAAAAGAAAATACGAAAGATTAAATTAAGTGAAGAAAATACCTCAAAAAGCAATAGTACTGATGAACAGACTGACCATGAATTACAAGTAGTAGAATTCATAGAAGAAGAAAATTCTGAGAATATGGAAATAGTAAAAGAAAATAGCCAAATAATAGAAGCTTTACAAAAAATGAAAAGAGTAAATGCAATAATAGAGGATGAACCAGGCAGTGATATAGAAGATGATTACAATGGACACATAGAAACCGAAATAGAATCAGAAAATATAATCAATGAAGATGCAGACGACTATCCAGAGGAAGATTTAATAGACCCAAATTTGGAAGTAATAACCAGAAGAAATAGGACTACCCGATCATATACCTATAGAGGCAAAAGTGAATTTAAAGAATTTGTAGGATCAATGACCCAAGGAGTAAATTATAACGGATATTTCCTAGATTTAGATAATGTTTATGATGAACAAGAAGTAGGAAGAAGAATAACAGATTGGAACTTAGGAATGTATATTGCATTAATGAATAGCACGCAGATGTAAAAACCTAGATTACATGTATGATTTAATATCAAAAACTCTAATTGGAAAAGAAGCATACTGGATAGAATCAATTGCATATCAACTAAGAGGAGAAGTATTAAGTTATGCAACAGATTGGAAATCAATGCTAATGATATTTGATTTATTGTTAAAAAGAGAATTCTTAGGTGAAAAATGGTTAGTAGCCTGAGAAAATGTTTTAGCAGAAAGAAAAACAGAGATTATCATGAACCTGAATAACATGAAATGTTGTAAGATAAATAAACTATCAGAATATACGATTAGTTTTAGTAAATTCTTTTATGAAGCTAGATTTCTACCAGAAGAAGGAGTAATCTATCAACAACTATACTATGATCATTTGCCTGTACCGTATAACATTGAGATATCAAAAGAATACGTACAATTAGAACCTAAGGAAAATACCCTAGGAGAAAGAATACGAGTGTTAAGAGCATATCTAATGAGAAAATGCGAAGAATATCGATTACAGCAAAAGATTAAAAAAGATAAAAAGATAGGATTAAGAGAAATATGTGGATTTACTGAGCGTAGATTAATATTTGGATGCGATGATAACAGAAAGGAAAAGAAGTATAGGAAGCATAAAAGACATAAAAAATACAAGGATAAGTATGAGAGAAACTACAGAGATAAGAAATATAAATATAAGAAAAAACCTTATTACAAATCCTATAAGAAAAAGAGATTTAAAAGGTATAGAAACAATCAAGATACAAGAAATAAATTTAGATATAAAAGAAAATTCAGAAGACGAAGAAATGTAAACCCCATAGAAGCAGACAAGTCTAAAACTAAAGAAGAAAAGGTTAAAGAATGCAAATGTTGGAATTGCAATGAGAAAGGACACTACGCAAACAAGTGCCCAAAGTTAAAGAAAACAGGAGTAAAATACATAAATACAGAGAAATTTATAATGAGCTTACAACAGATTAAAGAAGACAATAATAAGTGGTACGATTATGAAGATTTTTATGTTAGTGAAACAGATGAAGAATCGAGAAATTTGAAAGAGTAAGTTATGTCAACCAAAAATCAGAAAGTGAAGATAGTTCTGAATAAAAAATGAATACACTAGAAAGACAGAAAAGAGTATTGATAAGGGAAAGAGAATACTGGATACAATGCGAAGAATATACTCGACACAAGCTAATTATGACTTCAACAGTTAGTGAAACAGGGAGTATATATTACAATGATAGGTACAAAAAGATTACCAATCGATTATCAAAGATAAGGGAAGAAATGAATAAGATACATTGGAAACAAATCGAGCTAGCAAGACTCATAGAAGAGTCACTGAGAGATAGGGAAACTCGACAGGAAGTACGAGAATATGAACAAGATGAAGAACTCCGCAGAAGATTGAATGAACCTAACTAAAATGGTAGCAATTCACATAGAAGCCCATATAGAATATAAGCCTAACAAGATGGTAAAGCAAAAAATATTTATAGATAGTGGAGCAGATATATGCTTAGCAAGAAAGGATGTATTAGAATCACATAGATGGAAAAGGTCAAGAATACATAGAGCTAAGGTATCAGGATTTAATGAACAATCTAAAGAATTAGATATAATAGCGGAAAACATGAGAATTGTTTTAGGAAAAACTATTTTCAGATTACCAATAGTATATCAATTGGATAACATGAAGCAGCAAGTGTTATTAGGAAATAACTTCCTAGATTACTTTAAAACTCAAGTGATTAACATAAATACATTTTGTTTACAATCCCCCTGTGATAAATGGAATATATTGAAAAGAATATTGCCAGTAAACACCATAAGATTATGTACTATAAAAATGGATAGAAATAATAATCTAGAATTATTAAAAGAAAAATACTTAGGTATGTTAAAAGGAAACTTCGGAGAAAACCCGATGCAGCTATGGGAAAAGGAAAAGATATATGGAGAAATAAAGCTGATAGATCCTAGTGATTTAGTCAGAACAAAACCAATAAGATATAGCCCAACAGATCAAAAGGAATTTGAAACCCAGATTAAGGAATTACTAAAAATGAAAGTAATAAGAGAAAGTAAAAGTCCTCATAGTAGCCCAGCCTTTTTAGTAAGGAAACATAACGAGCTAAAATGAGGAAAAGCCAGATTAGTAATTGATTATCGAGAACTTAATAAAAAGACTATTTTTGATGGATACTTTTTACCCTATAAAAGGAACCTGATTAACCGATTAGGAAACAAAAAATGGTTTAGCAAATTCGACTGTAAAAGTGGATTTTGGCAGATTAAGCTGACTAATGAATCTAGAGCATTAACAGCATTTAGTGCCCCGCAAGGACACTATGAATGGAATGTATTACCAATGGGATTCAAAAATGCACCATAAATCTTTCAAAGAAGAATGGATCAAGTGTTTAGAAAACTTGCACTCAGTATCATATATGTAGATGATATCTTGGTTTACAGTGACTTAGAAGACCATATTAAACATGTGGAGCAATTTATTGAAACGGTAAATCAACACGGAATACTTCTATCAGAAAAGAAATCAGAAATATTCAAGAATACTATTGAATTCCTAGGCTATATTGTAGATAGTGAGGGAATACAATTGCAGGAACATGTGGTAACAAAGATTAAAAACTTTAAAGAAAGATTAGAAAACAAAAGAGAAGTGCAGCAATTTCTTGGAGTAATAAACTATGCGGCAGACCACATAAAAGATTTACCATATCTGAGAAAGCCATTGCAAGATTTGATTAAAAAAGATGTAACCTTCGACTGGAAGGAAGAACATACCAATGCGATCAATAAGATTAAAGAGAAGGTAAAATCATTACCAAAACACAGAGTACCTACAGACCAAGATCAACTGGAACTCTTTACAGATGCTAGTGACATAGGATGGGGAGCAGTCCTAATAGCATATGATAAGGAAGATGTTGATAAAGAAAAAATGTTAATTTATGGATATGGAGGAGGAACATGGAAACCTAACGAGAAAAATTACGATATCAACGAAAAGGAATTATTGGCGGTAAAATTTGGAATAAAAAGATTTCATTACCATTTACTACCAGTAAAATTCATTGTAAGAACTGATAATACTCAGGTAAATGCATTCATCACAAACAGAATAGATCCTTTACCCGAACTGAATAAAAGAAGAAAATGGCAATCATTTTTCATTTGTTACGATTTTATTGTTAAGAATATATCTGGAACTAAAAATGTTTTAGCTGATTTTCTTAGCAGATATAATGTCAATTGACAGCAAAGACTTTGAAGAGTACATAGCAAAACCTATGCAAGAGATTATCAGGACAAATGAGTTATTGATTACCAGATTACAAGAAAATACCCAAACCATCAATAAACTAGCGGAAGCTATACAAGATTTTACAAAGTTCAAAAGCTTACAAACAGAAACCTCACAAAAAACAAAGATTACAATCCCACCGGTACAACAAAAAACCTTTGTACCATTCTCATCCAAGCTTGCAACAATGTCACCAGCCGTACCTTCAATCTCATCGGCAGTATCCATGGCAAACACTTTGAAGTTTGGACCTGAAATGATTACAGCTTATGAGAAGATTAATAAATTCTATGATTACAAAACTAACCCTGATATTCTACGCAGCGCAAAACTGAGTAAATATCCCATATTTATTTGCAGTGAACGGGCAAACCCGAATGTTATTGAGAGACTATTTACATATGGATTTATTGAAAAAATTGTCACTGATGATAAAATGAATAACCTGACTAAATTACCACAGATTATTACCCGATCAACATAACTGATGATGGAATCCTTTGGCAAAGGGATTTACGGAATACAGATATTAGACGCTTCAACAGATCTAAAAGGTAAACCGATTATCATATGTCAAATTTTTAAAACAGGAAGGAATAGTACCATCAACGGGGAAGACAAGAATTTGAACCAAAAAATTCCCTGTACAATGGAGAAATTCCAAGACTGGATGAGTAATAAAAGAGCATTTGGATTAATAACTCTGAAAACCAGAATAGGGGACATGATTAGAAACCGGAAAGCATCCGTGATAGGATCTTCCAAAGGTGGAGATGTCGAGGAGATCATGACCCTTTACTACGACAATGATATTGAAGTAAAGGAGACTACCGAATTAACCCTTTTATTGGACAAGATTATTAACCTGAAGCATACTCATGCTGACGAGACTATTCGACACTACAAAGCTATGACTGAACAAAGAAAACGTCCAGTGATTAGAACAGATACGGCATCAACGTCTACTGTAAGTATCAAAAAAGAACAAAGTCCTGATCCTTTTGAATAAGGAGGGAAAAACTGATTATTTTTTGCAGGTACAATGTAATTTCTTGCGAAAAAACGGCCTTAGGGCCCAAAAGATTATCATGATAGGGAACATGTAGTTTTACTACTTGTAACCCAAGAAAAGAGGTCCTATGGACCCAAAAGATTATGGCCTTATGGCCCAAATAAGATTAAGAGCCTTACGGCCCAAAAAAGATTATTAGACTGGTAACCCAGTACAAGAGGTCTTATTGGCCCAACAGAATAAATTAAAATGTGTAAGTTTTAGTTACACAGATCCTATGGATCCAACTGATTAAAACACTGGTAACCCAGAAAAGAGGTCATAACAGACCCAAAAGAATATGGCCCAATGTAGTTTAAACTACAGAAAGCCCAAACAAAAGAGGCCTTAGTGCCCAAAATCAGATTATGGCCTCATGGCCCAAAAAATGATTATTGAGCTACAATTGATTAACAAAAATCAACCGGACAGCTGGAAAGCATTAAACAGCCCGACAAGAATATGACATTTCTCAAGTCATGCCAGAATAAACAACTGACAGATTAGCCAGATATTGACAAAACAGCTTTACGGAAAGCAGCAGACAGGCACTATTGCCTTTACGACTTTTTGGAAAGCAAAAGACTAAACGACAAAACAGCTTTACGGAAAGGAGCAGACATAAGGCAATCAGACACTGTAGCCTTTATGACTTTTGTAAAAGTATTTTGTCAGATTACTGTTTACTTTAAGACTTTTTGAAAAGTAATACTGTTTACTTTAAAAAAGTTAGGAATAGTGAATAGCCGAGGTTATCTATATAAGGAGCCTCTTGTAAAGACGGAGGATCATTCGAAAAATTCTGAAATAAAAAACCTTTACAAACATTCTCTCTATGTTTAGCTAAAGCACCCTTTAGTCTATAATCAAATATCATCCCAAGAGCAGAATAAGATTAGATCAACTATTATCCAAGAACAACATAAGAATAATTTAATATCCACCAGCTAGTATCATAAGAATAAGAGTATCATACTTTGATAACTTATGATTAGAACCATACTAGTAAGAATACAACATCTTTTAAGGATAGTCGAGGATACCCAGAATCGACTCCCAGGCTCCCAGGCGACAGAGTACCCGCGGCAGGAAGGCAAAGGGGAAATACAGGCCAAAGGAGGGTGAGACTACTTCGGTGATCTGAATATCGGATTAAAGGTATGTGTTCTAACTATGTGTTTCTAATTATGATTTTGATAAGTATATTACCTTGTTGATATGATGCTTGAAGGTTGATATTAGATTACTGTTATGATGTTTAGACGATTAATATTGCTTGTTCTTATGATGTTTGGATTGCTGATAGGAGATTATAGACTCAAAATTAAAAAATGAAATTGAACTTAAGATCATCACCCAAATTGTTATATGATTATGTTTTGATTAACTCTGAAAAAAGTTTGATTAAACAGATTACCGTTATGTTCTAGCCTTTAGGGGTATATAGATGATGAAAAGATCCGCCGTGCAGCCCGCACAGAAATTGGACATGCCCCAAGCAGATAGCTCATGAAATAGCTAGTTCATGAAGTTATCTACATGGGTGACACAAAAGGGTGGCCTAGAGAACATGAAGGGTTGGCTTATTCCTTTCCCCCAAATCGGTCGAGACCCTTCTCCCTTCTCCCTTTCCTATTGTCGTAGAATGGTTCATATATTGTGTATATCTAGTTGTCTTTTAGAAGGTTCTAAGTACTAGTATAAATGGGACATGTAGTTGATGTAAATAACATTGAAGATTTATGAAATATATTTGAGTTTTTCTCAACTTTGCTAAGTTATTCAACTTTTGTGTTAGTTAATTTAGTTGGTCCTTTTGTGGGCCATCAATCCTTCTGTGGTCCGAACCTCGATCCTTTTGTGAGTCAAACCCTCGGTGTAAGTTTAGTTAGAAATTTTATGATTTAACTACACCCAAGCCTAGGTCCTATCTATCCTTTCGGCTTACCTCACTTGGTTTGCACTCGAGCTTGTCCTTAGATACCTCGTGTCCAATCATTTTCCCAATTCGACCCACCTCACTTGGTTTGCAACAGAGCTTGTCCATAGCAACCTCGTGTCCAATCCTTATCCAAATTACATCATCCTTTTCACCACCATTAACTACAATATTTCTCCAATCCACACACAAAAGAATATTAACCGAAACACCCAAACCATTTTCCTCGTCGTCCCAGTCGAGTCCCTAAACCGTCAATATACTGTCCCGGTCATTTTCTGCCTCCTTACCAGCGCCAAACCACCACGCACCAACCACCAAATTAAAAACATTTATAGAACATCCCCATAAAATGCCTTAACCCATTTCCACCCCAAAATACCCTTGCAATAGCCATAACACCCAAACAGTCCGCAAAACCTGAGAACCCGACAACCTCCATTTGAGAAAATTTTTGTGTGAACCCGTTTCCACCCAAACTCTGACCAATCTACACTCAAAACCCTCTCCTTATTTACAAAAGATTGTTATCAGACCAAGTCAATACCATCCCACTCCTTGACGCTATGACTTTCACAAAAAAAGAATTTCAGAGAATCATAAGTGACATTTTTGCGGAACAAGTGCAAATCTTGAAAAGTGAACTTGCGGGGTGTGCTGTGACTAATAATGCTGAATCCAGGGTTGTTAAAAACATCCCAAGGCATGAAAGTTTGGTACTCTCACGTGAGTTGAATGTTCAACTTGAAGAACCCGATGAGACACAAAGAGATCAATTATTTTACACATGATGCAAGGTAAAAGACAATGCATGTAATATGATCATTGATGGAGGAAGTTGTACCAATATAGCCTCTGTAGAAATGGTAGACAAATTAAAATTGCCTACCCACAATCATCCTAAACCATATGATCTCCAATGGGTGAAAGAAGACGAAGGGCTAAAAGTAATGAAACAAGATCTTGTTAGTTTTTGGTTTGGAAAATATGAAGATGAAATATGGTGTGATATCATACGCATGGATACTTTTCATATTTTATTGGGTCGGCCATGAAAATTTGATAGGAAGATGCAACATTATGGAGAAAATAATACCTATTCTTTTTAAAAGGATGGTAAGAAGATTTGGTTGGTACCATTGTCACCTAGTGAGGCGAAGAAAATGAAGATCTAAATTGCCAAAACCCGCAAGGAGGAATCCGAGACCTTACCCCTAGATGCACGGGAGGTTTAAGAAGAGTTGAAGAAGGGGAGTCCCTTATATGCATGGAAGTGCAAGGATAAGAAGAGTCTTGTGGGAGATGTGGTCAAAGATGCCGACTTGAAAACACTCTTGAAGAAATTCAAAGATGTATTATTGGATGATCTTGCACCCGAATTACAACCAATAAGAGGTATTGGAGATGCTATTAATTTTATTCCGGGAAGTTCATTACCTAATCGTCCAGCCTATAGATGCCAATGAGTTGCAAAGAGAAGTACAAGAATTGCTAGACAAAGGCTTTGTTCGAGAGAGCCTTTGTCCATGTGCGGTACTCGCCTTGTTGGTACCAAAGAAAGATTGAACTTGGCGCATGTGTATTGATAGTCGAGTGGTCAACAACACACCTTGAAGTACAGGTTCCCTATGCCGAGATTGGATGATCTTTTTGAGGAGTAGCTACCATCAAATGAGGATACGAGAGGGAGATTAATGGAAGACAGCTTTCAAAACCATGTATGGTTTGTACGAATGGCTTGTGATGCCATTTAGATTACGTAATACTCCATGCTCTTTCATGAGGCTCATACACGAGGTACTACGACCGTTCATGGGTAAATTTGTTGTGGTTTACTTGGACGACATCTTGATATACAGTCAAGATAGGAAATCTCACTTGTCGCATTTAGAAGCCTTATTTGAAAAGTTAAGAGAAGTAAGGTTATATGACAAGTTTGAGATGTATCCCTAGATGAAATTCGATCATAAAGTGGGAAAAATAGAGAAGAATCCGCAACCATCTAAGAAATAAGAACAGTCTGGATCTTGGTCCTCATAGGTAAAATTGGTGAAAAGGGATGGTGGATCTTCTTAGGGTAAAAAGTGGATAAAAATAGAGATCTATCTAAGAGAAGGGACTGATTTCAAATGTGAATACAGGGAAATAGATGAAAAAGAGATATCCTACACTTTCAACCATAACCAATCCACACCCCTAGCTAAAACTCCCACCAAATTTGACCTAGGGTGTAACCTTTACATTGGCCACATTGACTAGTAATGTAACTAAGGTCTCCCTAATTTTATTCATGTACACGATTGAGAATCTAGTCCACGTCTGTCGAAATGATCTGTTGTATATGGTTGTAATCAGAGATTTGAATAGTACTAATTGAAGTTAATGAAAATAACAATGCCTATTTCACAAATCAATGTCTTATTTGTGTGGTACGAATGTCTTTTCTTAAATGAGTGAGTGATTCATATCTTGTGTATATATGATATCCCTAGTGGCCATGAGTTCAATGTCTACTACTGATTACTGACTACAACATGAGTTAACTTTTTAATGATGCCAAAAGGGGAAAGATGATCACTAATCACTGCGCTTACTTGCTTTATGACTTTTGTGCTAAAATGGATTAATCTTAGTTCAAACTCAATGCTATGAGGAAATAGAACATGTTAATTTTGACGTGAAGAACATGTGGTTTGTCATCAACTAAAAGGGGGAATTTATTGGCATTAACACATTTGAGTTGTGGTAATTAGTTTTGATGATTGACAAAATGAATATGGATGATGCATAAACCAAGCGAAGCTACACATGATAAGTTAACTAAGCTATACAGATGGCTAAAGTACAAACAAAAGTTCCAAACATAGGAAGTGTCTAAAAGAGCAAGAACGAACAAGGTAAGTAGAATGGGTCTTAAGACATGTTCTATTAGAAGGATGGTTGCAGGCTTGGGAAAGTATGAATTAGATCCTAGCAGTGAATGACACAGATAGGTAAAAGGTTTCCAAAATAGAACTGGTGATAAAGTGAATGAACCAGGTCCATAAACGTGTTCTATCACAGAGACAGGTGCATACGTATACAAAGGAAGGAAATATGGCTTAGTTGAGAGAGCAGTTGATTGATGAAAAAAATAAGCATTGCTAAGAAACAACAGAGACAAATGTATAAACATGAACACAAATTTCTGACAAAGAATTTTTTATTGTGAGATCCTTGGGTCCAATAGGGACATTATTTGAAGTCAAAACCCTTTGTCTTGTATTCGAATCATTTGGTTTTGCCATACATAGATGACAAGAATTTGAGGGGAAATTATGTTAATGAATGGGAGTATGATGTAAATACGGCCGTGAGCTAAAGTGTCCAACATAAGCCACGAGGTGATATGCTAGGATTGCCGAAAATTGCAAATCGTTTGATGGTGATATACCTAATGTGAATGGAGTGTGGAGTGGAGTTTAAGCCATGACTTGAAGATCCAACAAGAAGACATTTATTTTTTGCTTTTATGTAGGTCTTGGCTGAGACCAACTCTTAGCTTATTTTAATTTCTAGATTAATTACTAGTTTCCATTTTAGCTTAGTTACTATGTCATGTAAAAAGATTTGATGACTAAGTCGAGAACCATCTAGAAGGGGAAGCTTCCAAGAAGGTAATTCATGAACTAGATAGTTCATGCACTTATCTACATGGATGACACAAAATGGTGGCCTAGAGAACATGAAGAGTTGCCGAGCATTTCCTCTTTTTCATTCGGTCGAGATACATGCTGGAAGGAGAAGCTTCCAACGTTTCCCAATGAGGTAATTCATGAACTAACTATTTCATGCACTTGTCTACATGGATGATACAAAAGGGCGGCCTAGAGAATATGAAGAGTTGGGCCTTTCCCTTCTCCCAATCGGCTTAGCCTAATCCCTTTCCCACTTTGGCCTACGTGCATGTTTTATGTCTATCTTGTTACCTCTTCTAGAAGGTTTAGCACTCGTATAAATAGTTGATGTGGTTGATGTAGGAAGAGGTGGAAGATATATGAAATATATTTGAGTTTTCTCAAACTTCGCTAAGCATTTTAACTTTTGTGTTGTTATCCTTAGTTGGTCCTTTTGTGGGCCAAACCTCGATACTTTTGTGGGCCACCCCTTGGTCCTTTTGTGGTCCAAACCCTCAGTCTAAGTCTATTTAGAATTTTTGTGATCTAACTATAACCAAGCCAAGGTTCTATCCGGTTACTTGTTACAAATACGTTGAAGGTCTTCTCAGTTTTCATCACCTTATCCGCACACTAATTAGTCTATCAATTTCGTGATCCATCCTTGTCCAAACTACCTCATCCCTTTCACCTCCCACAAACCCCCGAAACTCCAACCAATTCCCACCATCCCTATCGAGTCCCTAAACCACCAACCTTACTGTCCCAATCAGGTTCTGCCACCTTACCACCATCCAACAAACAAATACCAACCACCAACATAATCCACAACGTGTCTGGATTAACCCCTCCAAATTCCTCAACCCGATTCCATCCAAAGGTACCCACACACCTCTTACCAAACACACGCTTCCCAGAAACCCGCCAACCTTCATTTGACCCCTATTTTCATCTACATCCGGTTCCAATCCAACTCCGACCCACCTAACCATACAATACCCTCCTTATATACATCAGTTCAGTATCTGAGCAAGGATTTCCCATCTCACGCCTTTACGCTATGGCTAACATGAAAGAAGAACTTCGGAGGACCATAAGTGAACTTGTAGTGGAATAAATGCAACTCAAGAGAAGAGAGTTTGCGGAGCGTGTCATTATTAATGATGTCGAGTCCAGGGAGGTGGTTGCAAAAAACAAATCGAGACATGAAAATAAAGATGTACAAGATTATCTGAGGCATGAACGTCAAGATGACCGAAGTCAACAGTTTGATCTTCTAACCTTTGAATGAAATATGGACCCGGAAGAGTTTATTGAATGGTTAAGGGACATTGAGAGGCTTTTTGAATACAAGCAATATGATGACCACAAGTGTTTTAAGGTTTCTACATTGAAGTTGAAGGAATTCACTTCTGTGTGGTATGAAAACCTCAAAACAAGACAGAGGAGGAATGGGAAATCCAAGATTGAATCTTGGGAAAAAGTAAAGAAACATTTGAAGAAGAAGTTCTTGCGAAGGGAGTATGAACAAGACCTATACCTCAATCTCACCAAACTCCGTGAAGGAGTTCTTAAAGTTGAGGAATACGTTCAAGAGTTCGAGAAAGTCACCATGCTTTGTGACTAAGAAGAAATGGAGGCTCAAAGGATTTCACGTACGTTTGAGGCTTGAACGTGGCAATTTAAGAGAATGTAGAAGTTGCAACATACAACACATTTGAAGATGTATGTCATTTAACACTCAAGTTTGAAAAACAACAAGAAAAAGGTACCCCAAAATTCTATGTAATGCCCGCTAGTGTTAAAGAAAAGGGTTGTACCTATTTTTCTAACCCATTGTATAGCCAAGAAAGTGTAGAAAAGGATAAAGGAATGAAAGTAGAGGTTACAAAGGGGGTAGATAGAAGTAGAAAAAGGTGTTTTAAATGTCAAGGATTAGGACAGTTTTCAAATGAATGTCCTAACTCTCGGGTAATGACTATCAAAGAGTATCAAGAGTGTGGGGATTCTTTTGTTATTGAGGAACCCGAAGTCAAGAGGCCCTAGAAGAAGATGTTGATCTTGCGGAGGAGAGTGAAATTTAGTACTCCTACGTTTGTTGAATGTTCAACTTGAAGAACCGGAAGAGACATAAAGAGATCAACTATTCTACACTTGATGTAAGGTGAATGACAAGGTATGTAATGTGATCATTGATGGAGGAATCTGTACCAATACGACCTCCGTGGAAATGGTGGAAAAATTGACATTGGCTACCCACAGCAATGATAAACCATAGGCTCTCCAATGGTTGAACAAAGATAGGGGGCTAAAGGTAATGAAACAAGATCTTGTTAGTTTTCAGATTGGTAAGTATGAAGATGAGATATGGTGTGACATCTTACCTATGGATGCTTTTCATATATTATTGGGACGACTATGGAAATTTGATAGGAAAGCACAACATAATTGAGAAAATAATGTCCATTCTTTTCAAAAGGATGATATGAAGGTCCAGTTGATACCATTGTCACCTAGTGAAATGAAGAAAATGAAGGTCCAAAATGCCAAGAACTGCAAGGAAAAGTCCAAGGCCTTCTTTCTTAATGAACTCGAAATGAATGATGAGTCGAATAAGGGGAGTTCAATAGAGGCATTGGTGTGCAAGAAGAAGGAAAGTCTTATGGGAGATACGGTTGAAGATGTCGGCTCGAATGAACTTTTGAAGAAAATGGAAGATATATTTCTGGATGTTTTTACACCTGAATTCCCACCACTATAACCCTATAGATGCGATCCGAAAGACGCTAAGCAGTTGCAAGGACAAGTGCCAGAATTACTAGACAAAGGCTTTGTCCGAGAGAGCTTTAGTCCATGTGCGGTACCCGCCTTGTTGGTGCCAAATAAAGATGGAACTTAGCGCAAGAGTATTGATAGCCGAGCGGTCAAAAACATCACCGTGAAGTACATATTTCCTATGCCAAGATTGGATGATCTTTTGGAGGAATTGAGAGGGTCCAAGTTTTTCTCCAAGATAGATTTGAGGAGTGGATACCATCAAACAAGGATACGAAAGGAAGGTGAATGTAAGATGGCTTCCAAAACAAAGTATGGCTTGTGATTCCATTTGGGTTGTGGAATGCTCCCAGCTCTTTCATGAGGTTCTTGTATGAGGTACTACGACCATTCATGGGTAACACAGTATCATCCGAGGGCATTCATATGTATCCATCCAAGGTGGAAACTATCCGGAGTTGGCCCGAGCCTACGAATGTAAGTGAGGTAAAACGTTTCCATGGTTTGGCTTCTTTATATCATCGTTTCATTCAAGATTTTTATACCCTTGTTGCTACTATTATGAACTTTGAGAAACTACTTGAAGTTGAATGTGACTCTAGGAGAATTGGTACCATATTGATTCAAGTCAAAAGATTCATTTCCTTCTCTAGTGAGAAATTGGGTGGTGGCCGACTCAATCATTCTACTTATGACAAAGAATTTCTTATTGTGAGATCCTTGGTCCAATAGGGAAATTATTTGAATTCAAAACCCTTTGTCTTGTATTCGGATCATTTGGTTTGTCCATACATAAATGACAAGAATTTGAGGGAAAATTCTGTTAAAGATGGGGAGTATGATGTAAAGAAGGTTGTGAGCTAAAGTGTCCAACATAAGCCACAAGGTGATACACTAGGAGTGACGAAGATTTCCAATCGTCCAATGGTGATATGCCTAATATGGAATGGAGTGTGGAGTGTATTTGAAGCCGTGACTTGAAGATCCAAAAAGAAGACATTTATTTTTGGCTTTTATGTAGGTCTTGGCTGAGACCAACTCTTAGCTTATTTTAATTTCTAGATTAATTATGAGTTTCCCTTTTAGCTTAGTTACTATGTCATGTAAAAAGATTTGATGACTAAGTCGAGAACCATCTAAAAGGGGAAGCTTCCAAGAAGGCAATTCATGAACTAGCTATTTTATGCAGTTATCTACATGGATGACACAAAATGGTGGCCTAGAGAATATGAAGAGTTGGCCGAGCATTTCCCCTTTTTCATTCGGTCGAGATACATGCTGGAAGGAGAAGCTTCCAACGTTTTCCAATGAGGTAATTCATGAACTAACTATTTCAAGTACTTATATACATGAATGATACAAATGGGTGGCCTAGAGAATATGAAGAGTTGGGCCTTTTCCTTCTCCCAATCGGCCGAGCCTAATCCCATTCCCATTTCTGCCGAAGTGTATGTTTTATGTCTATTTTGTTACCTCTTCTAGAAGGTTTAGAACTAGTATAAATAGTTATGTGGTTGATGTAGGAAGAGGTGGAATATATGTGAAATATATTTGAGTTTTCTCAAACTTCGCTAAGTATTTCAACTTTTGTGTTGTTATCCTTAGTTTGTCCTTTTGTGGGCCAAACCTCGGTCCTTTTATGGGCCACCCCTTGGTCCTTTTTTGGTCTAAACTCTCGGTGTAGGTCTATTTAGATCTTTTTTGATCTAACTATAACCAAGCCAAGGTTCTATCCGGTTACTTGTTACACATACATTGAAGGTCTTCTCAATTTTCATCACCTTATCCGCACACGAATTAGTCTATCAATTTCGTGATCCATCCTTGTCCAAACTACCTGATCCCTTTCACCTCAATAAACCACAGCACCCCACACCCCAACCTACACCCAAAATATCATCAACCAATTCCTCCCACAAACCATCGAAACTCCAACCAATTCCCACCGTCCCTATCGAGTCCCTAAACCACCAACCTTACTGTCCTAATTAGTTTACGCCACCATCCAACAACCAAATAACAACCACCAACATAATCTATAACGTGTCTTGATAAACCCCTGCAAATGCCTCAGCCCGATTCCACCCGAAGGTACCCGCACACCTCCCACCAAACACACACTTCCCGAAAACCTGCCAACCTCCATTTGACCCTTATTTTTTCTTGCATCCTGTTACAATCCAACTCCGACCCACATAACCATACAATCCCCTCCTTAGATACATCAGTTTGATGTCTGAGAAAGGATTTCCCATCACACGTCTTGACGCTATGGCTAACATGAATGAAGAACTTCGGAGGACCATAAGTGAACTTATGGCGGAAAAAATGCAACTCATGAGAAGAGAGTTTGTGCAACATGTTATGATTAATGATGCCGAGTCCGCGGAGGAGGTTGCAAAAAACATCCCAACACATGAAAGGGAAGATGTCCAAGATTATCCGAGGCATGAACGGGAAGATGATCGAAGTCTACAGTTTAATCTTCCAACCTTTGAATGAAATATGGAACCGGAAGATTTTCTTGAATGGTTAAGGCCATTGACGGAATTTTTGAATACAAGCAATATGATGACCACAAGTGTTTTAAGGTTTCTATATTGAAGTTGAAGGAATTCGCTTATGTATGGTATGAAATCCTCAAAACAAGCCGGAGGAGGAATGGGAAAACCAAGATTGAATCTTGGGACAAACTAAAGAAACATTTGAAGAAGATGTTCTTGCCAAGGGAGTATGAACAAGACCTATACCTCAATCTCACCAAACTTCATGAAGGAGTTCTTAAAGTTGAGAAATACATTTAAGAGTTCAAGAAAGTCACCATGCTTTGTGACTAAGAAGAAAAGGAGACTCAAAGGATTGAACGTTTCATTGGAGGCTTGAATGTGGCGATTCAAGAGAAGGTAGAAGTTGCAACATACAACACATTTGAAGACGTATATCATTTAACACTCAAGTTTGAAAAACAACAAAAGAAAGGTAAAATTCTATGTAAAGCCTGCTAGTGTTAAAGAAAAGGGCAGTACCTCTTTTTCTAACCCATTGTATAGCCAAGAAAGTGTAGAAAATGATAAAGGAAAGAAAGTAGAGGTTACAAAGGGGGTAGATAGAAGTAGAAAAAGGTGTTTTAAATGTCAAGTATTAGGACACTTTTCAACTAAATGTCCTAACCCTCGGATAATAACTATCGAAGAGTATCAAGAGTGTGGGGATTCTTTTGTTATTGAGGAACCCGATGTCAAGAGGCCCTATCAGAAGATGCTGATCTTGTGGAGGAGGGTGAATGTTTAGTACTCTGACATCTGTTGAATGTTCAACTTGAAGAACCGAAAGAGACACAAAGAGTGCAATGATTCTAAACTCGATGTAAGGTGAATGAAAGGTATGTAATATGATCATTGATAGAGGAAGCTGTACCAATACGACCTCCATGGAAATGGTGGAAAATTGATATTGCCTACCCGCAGCAATGCTAAACCATAGGCTCTCCAATGGTTGAACAAAGACAAGGGGCTAAAGGTAATGAAACAAGCTCTTGTTAGTTTTCGGATTGGTAAGTATGAAGATGAGATATGGTGTGACATCTTACCTATGGATGCTTTTCATATATTATTGGGACGACCATGGAAATTTGATAGGAAAGCACAACATAATTGAGAAAATAATGTCCATTCTTTTCAAAAGGATGATATGAAGGTCCAGTTGATACCATTGTCACCTAGTGAAGTGAAGAAAATGAAGGTCCAAAATGCCAAGAACTGCAAGGAAAAGTCCAAGGCCCTCTTGCTTAATGAACTGGAAATGAATGATGAGTCAAAAAAGGGGAGTTCTATAGAGGCATTGGTGTGCAAGGAGAAGGAAAGTCTTATGGGTGATGTTGACACCCAATTTTGTCCCGTCTTTTCCAAATTATTTGCAATTTTAAATATTTTAACACCTCAAAAACAATTTTAATCTATATACATACATGCGTATATATATATATGTGTATATATCTCATTATTATTATTATTCACATTTATTATATCATTTGCATTTTATAATAATCATTAGTTTTATTCGAAAATTCTATGTTATTTTATTCTCGCAAAATTGCATCGCATTTCCTTTTTATTAAGCATTAAACATTTCGCAAATATTATATTTTTATTATTTATCACGTCGTTATGTTATTTTAAATAATTCACATCTTTTACAAAACAAAAATAATATTTTAATATTAAACCCCTTTTATATTTTTAAACCCATAACCCATTTTTTTTATTTTCCTAACCCAAAACAATTTCTAACCCATTTCATTTTCCCAACCCAATACAAATTCTAACCAAACAACCAAAGCCCAAACTCCGCAATTAAATTCCCTTATAACCACACCCACAAAACAAAATCCCAAAACTTTTCCAAGCCCAATCGGCCACCCCACCTTCCAAGTCCAACCCCCACAATCCCATTCAAACCAAACCCACAAAATAAAGTCCAAGCCCAACCGGCCATTACCCCGTCGCCCCAGCCCAAAAACCCAATCGCCAGCCCACTCGATTTCGTTCGACCCACAAGCCCAAACTCCCCAATTAAATTCCCTTATACCCAAACCCACAAAACAAAACCACCAGGCCCAATCGGCCGACCCACAAGCCCAATCCCCAAATTAAAACAACCCACCCACACCCGACCGACCGACCCGACCCAACTCGTCTTCCCCCTCTCTTTTAATCCCCAAACCAAATAAAAAACAAAAACCCTAAACCTAAACCTCTCAACCAAAGCCGCCGACCCCACGTCGCCGGTCACCTCGCCCCTGCCACCACCAACCCTCTCGCCTTCATCGACCCTCTGCTTGACACCATAAAATCCGCGACCCATGCCCCTCAAATCCGCGATTTCTTTTGCCTTTAATTCAAATTTCAAACTCACTTCGACGAGGTGAACGTTGGGGGGGAAACCCACCTATAAATATCCCCCTTGTTCTTCATTTAAAGGGGGTTCGAAAATCCGTCTTTGAGGTTCAAAAAAAGTCTGTCTTTGGGGGGGGGGGTTCGATTTTCGGATAAAAGGGTTCTTTTTAGGAGTTTTCTAATTCGATATTTTTCGGGTTGGAAATTAGATTCAAGTCTCTATTTCCTTTCAATTTTGTTAGTATTGTTCTTCACTAAAAAAGATTCTTTGTTCTTGCATGTGTTCTTCAACTTAAAGATTCCGAAAATAGGTCGAGGTTATTGGTTTTTTTTTTTTTGTTGAAGAATCTGGAATTTGTGCCATTTCCACTATTTTTTTCGGTTCCGGGTCGGGTCACTTCCGGGTCGGGTCAAAAGAAGTAAAAAGCAGCATTCCAAAATCAGAATTCCGAAATTGCAAAATCAGAATTCCAAAATAACGTCTCCGAGCGGATTCGACGATTCGAAACACGCCTCGGTTCGCTGCCCGGAGAAGGTCAGTAAATACAAATTTCTCTTAGTATGTTTTCTGTATTTTTATGTGTTTTGTTGTTAATGATGTGATAAGATAGTCATTTTTGCTATTATGTTCATTATTGTGTCAAGTATGTTAGCTGGTTTAATCGGCAATTAATGTTTAGAAATGCTTTCCTTGTATTATCAGATTTATACTTAATATGGTAAGAAGCTTTGTGTGTGTGTTGATTTTATGGACATCGTGTGATCATATTGGATTCGAATGTTGAATCATACTTATTTTGCTGAGTCTACTGAACTGATAACACACTTGCCTTGCCTGTTTAAGTGTTAAAAGGCCTCGATATTAACATGTGAAGTCTCCCAAGTTATCTTGTATCATGTCCTACCTCTAGAGTTTGCTTGAATGACATTTACATTAGTGATTTGCATTATTTTGAACCAGTTTATACCCTGTTAAGCCATAGTTTCTAATGCATTCCATATGTGGTTTGTGATTATGTTTCATGAAGGAAGCATGTATAGGGTATAGTCAAATGTTAAAACTGCTTAAGTGAATAGAAAAATCTAAGGAATGGTTTAAACTTAGGGATATGAAGGTCTTTGATTCTTATTGAGTTATGCATTATCTACCTGTGAGTGTGGGTTGTCTTTTCTTGCTATGAATCTGAATCACAAGCATGCCTATCTACGTCAAATAGTTTGTTGAGTAAAGGACATGTTGCGGTTAATTCTAGTTTTGCTCGTGTTGCTACTGCCAAGTTTCCTCTGATGTATGATAAATAAGGAGGAGTGATTATATGAGACTGCAATGATTTTTGATTTCTTGCTAAGGTTATAAACTGGTTCTGTCTTTCTGATTCTTGATTAGGCTTGACCTAAAAATCAGGAAAAATGCTATCTGATCTAGAAAAGTTGCCCCAAGTTCTCTGTGTCAATATATGTTGCTTGTTCCTTTAATATTCGATGTCTTATACATGGATAAGATAACAGAATTGGTTTGACTTGGTGTTGAGACATCTGGGTATTCTTTCTTGTTATGCCTGGATCTACTCTTCATACCTGCACTGGCCTGATATTAGTGCAATTGTTTCATTTCTCTTGTTGGAATTGAGTCTGCTCATTCTGCCTAATGCTAATTCTGCCTAATGCTAGTGTGTGCTATCCATTAAGTGTCAAGATGTCTCATCCTTTAATGTGAACCTCCTGAATCATGACATGCCACTGACTTGCCTAGTTTGGTTCTACTTAGACCATGCCTAGGCTACTATTTGGACCATTTTGTGCTATGACAGGTGTACCTACATGTATGCTAGCCTGATTAAGCAGTGTTCTGCCCCAGTATGTTACATTGACTAGTGTACAACATGAATATGTCCATATATGTGTAATTAGACCACCAATGGTTCTGTATAATCTAAGATATTATTCCTAAAGAGTCCGTTAACTATTTCTGCATGTTAGTTATGTTTGATGAACTGAATACACCTTTGCCTTGCCTAGTAAGTCTAATAAGTATGATATGTTATGAGTTATTCCTCTAAGTGTCAATATGTCCAATACATAACAGAAAAATGGTCTTGTGTGCTTAGTATAGCTTAAATGATTCTGTACCTCTTTGAAATTTTGTCCTAAATAGATATTTGTCCATCTCCATGTCCTAAAATGTCTTCTGAACTAATCATCTATATGTCTTTATCTATCTAAATGCTAGACTGCATCCATGACAGCATATAATTCCTTCTGAGTCATTTGGTTTACCATATTAGTATGTTAACTGATCTGTGCACATGTGTGTATTTAGCCAGTCCCAAATTGATAGTTTCCTTGTTTGAAATCTTTTTTATTATATTGTTATGTTGGCTGAAATTCGAGGCAAGCTTTGGGTTTGGTTTAGCCTTCTTCGATAGCCTGCCATACCTAAGGTTCAAGAAGCCTTTTGAATCTTGTTGCGGCATCGAAAATGAATGGTGGTAGCCCCCCCCCCCCCCCCTTGATCTTCTTATCTTTCAAATTTGAAGTTTAGAGTGATTGGTCTTTAAGTTGACCTTCCCCTTTGTCTTTGCTGTGCTACCAATAGTTGTGGTATCCAGTTGCACCTTGAGATTCTGGATTTATGTCATCTATAAATAGTTCTGGTTATGGGTTTTGTTGCATTTTGGCTGTTGATTCTCGAGATCGCGATTCTTTATAATACTTGGGCCGACATCGCACTTTTGAGCCATTATTCTGATGCTGCGTTTGCCGCGCATAACTGCTGCAATCTTGATCATTTACACTTATTTTCGGAAATATTTTACTGCTACATTTTGAGCATATTTAATGTCTTATCACTGCGTTATTTTTAAACCCATTTGCTGCTGTTTCTTGACTGAAAACAATCGCTTTAACACTGTTTTTCTATTTCAGTTTGCTGCCCGGCTTCAGATTACTATTTTACTATTTTTACCGTTTTTACTGTTTTAAAATAAACACCGCACCTTTCAGACATTTCTTTCCTGTTTCAGTCTACTGTTTCAGCATTCAAATATCCGTTTTACTGTTTTTTACTGTTTTAAACTAAACACCGCATCTTTTTCGGAAATTATTTTACGCCATCGCTTTCACCGTCTGCTTCATTTCTTGTTTCATTTTAATTTTACTGATTTGAACATGATACTACACTGGCCGATGAAAAATATCCGTCGATTTTGAGGCCTCCACAGTTGCAAAGACGGAAATATAACTTCTGGGCAAGGATGAGGCTTAAACCTTTATTTCATCCGAGATCAACATGTTTAGTAGGCGAGGTGACTAAAATAACCAACAAGTTATATATTCGCAGCCACGACGTGATTATAGTGATCTTTTCTATTTCACCCGAGAGACCAACACGTTTAGTAGGCGAGGCAATCAAAATAAACCACATTAGTCATATGTTTGCAGCCACGACGTGATTGGAATGTTCTTTTCAAAATTTAAGTCTGAGCCCTCCGTGATCAAAACATTCACTGTTTTGAATACGGATATGAAGTTATTTGTATTTAACTGTTTCTAACCGTTTGTACTTGACAGCTTGCAGGGATTAAAGTAAATAAAAGCAGATTATTCCTCGGAGTTTTTTTTTTTTTTTTATTCAGCTTTTGTCCCGCTTTGTATTGTAATATTATTTATCGCGCTTATGTAACTATTGAAATGCTTAGAATAGGCAAACTTAGGATTAATTCATAGGGTAGTTTAAGATTTGAAACCCGTCGCTAGCTTATTTATTTGTAGGCTCGGTTAAATTCAAACTTAGAAATTTTCCGCTAGTTTATTTATTTTAGGCTCGTCATGCATATTTAAAATTTTCAAAACAAACTTTGATCATTTTCTATTCATTTTATTAATTGTACAACTAAAAATGATTTTTAAAATTACTCCTTTGGCATTACAAATGAATTGTTTTTCTCCTTATTATTGTCACAAATGCATACATGTACAAAAATGCATCTCTTTCATTAATTATTTGCAAACATCTTTTAACTTCATGCTTCAAACATGCATTTTTCTAGCAATAATTAACCTGAGTTTGACCGGATAACCGCAAGTTAGCGTATCTTAAAGGATGCCTAACCCCTTCCCTTTAGGATAATAAAGAACCCTTACCTAGAATCTCATTAGTTTCGTAGACCATTAAAATCGGAGTTACATTGCAGCATTTAGTTTAATATTTAGGTGTCCTAATTCACCGTAAAAGATAATTAGGTGGCGACTCCTCAATCATTTACCCAGGAATCACCCATACGCTCAGGTTCGCTTTGACCCGAGCAAGGACAAAATAGGGCGCTACAGCATGGCGACTTCACTGGGGAATTTTCAGGTTCTTAACCATAGCAAAATTCAGGTTAATTATTTGTGCTTTACTTTCACTCTTTGTTTGATGTATGCTTTGATTTGTTTCCTTTGTGAAATTTTATGCATAAACTGCTTTAATTATTATATTCTCTTACTGCTTTCCTTAAATTGGCATTTCTCTCATATTTCTTCCACTCTAGAAAATTGACACTATCACACACTACACGCGAGGTGTGTTTTGCGCACCCGCAAATTTCTTTCAATCTACCAAATTTTAGGAGAGTTGGCGTATGCGCGGACTGACCGGACCATCCGGTGGCCGCGTAGCCTTCTCACTCGAGTAGTCCGCTCGGGAACCTTGTGTCTAGTCAGCCAAATCTTAGAAAATTTAAGATAGAGCTATACCACCCTTTATTTTAAGTCATGCATGCATACACCTTAGGTGGGTCGATCCTTGGTATCGACTCCACAATTAAGAAATCCGCCAAAGATGTCTACGGGTCTCACAACCCAACGATCAATCAGCATATTATGTGTAGCGTGATAAGGATAGACTAATCCAAGAATAAATCATGACATGCTGAAATTGGAAAATGTACATTCATTTTGTCTCATTTCCGACAAAGCATTGCAATTTAGCAGCTTGGATCAAACCTGCCGTAATCTCGCATATCTGGCGTTTAGGCCCACCTCCGGCATAAAGGAGGCCCCATGCATATTAGGATGTGCATTTAATTTCCACACTATCAATTTGTTGTTTTCTCCTGCTTTTCACTCTGTGCATATTATTTGAAGCGGTAATTACTCGCCCTATACTAACTTGGTTTTCTTCATTTTTTTTAGAAGGTTTATTTTTCCTAAATTATTCTTCCCAAGGGTTGATTTGCGTTGACTAAAACTGGCGGAACATCCCTACTTCACGAGATCAAAGGCCCGATCCTTCAGCAAAATGATTGATTCAGATGCATCTGAACAGATTGGCCTGGAACTTATCGCTCTTTCGAGAGATGAACCAGAAGCTTCGAAAAATAGAAATGCTACCGTCCACGAAAAATACATCGCCCAACTGTTACAACAGATGGCAGCCATGCAGACTGAGATAGAGCGGCTCCAAAATCTCACAAACTTGTCCATTAGCGTCAATACTCCGCTCCCTGAACAAGGGACGAATACAACTACACCGCAAACTTTTTCATCTCATGAACAACCATTTTCCGAAAACCTCCCCGAAAATTCGCCACTAAACAAGACCAATCCACAACACACTAACCCGCAAGCAAGTCCACAACAAAGCCCGCTACAAACTGACCCTACAACTCCACATACCCAAATTAACCCACTCATCCAAAACACCTCTTCCATGCAAAATCACCAGGCAGCCCAACACATATTGATGGCACACGTCACTGATCCCAACGAGCAGCATGTGCCACCAGTATATGCAACAGAAGCTCAACCTTTTACTACCACAGTACCAAACATGACTCTTCAGGAAATTGGCCAGTGTAAAGAAATGGACAGGCAGGTGAGGATCAGAACCGGTGAAAGTGTGGCGAGAGAGATTCATAGCCTGAAAGAAGCATTCAAGAATATCCAAACCAGCAAGGGGCATGAAGGACTCGAGTACGAAGATTTGTGCATGCATCCCGACATTGAATTGCCTGTCGGATATAAAATGCCAAAATTTGACTTGTTTGATGGGAAAGGAAATCCTTACTCTCATTTGAGATCGTACTGCGACAAACTGATTGGGGTAGGTAAAAATCAGGCCATCATAATGAAGTTGTTCATAAGGAGTTTGACAGGAGAAGCACTAGACTGGTACACAAGCCAGGACCCGCGAAAATGGCATGACTGGGGCACAATAGCACAGGATTTTGTGGATAGGTTCAGATTTAACACCGACACAGTCTTGGATAGATTTTATTTGATGAAGTTGGAGAAAAAGTCCACAGAGACCTTCAGAGAATATGCCATGAAGTGGAGGGTAGAAGCAGCAAAAGTTCAACCCCCGATAACGGGAAGTGAAATGGCCACTCTCTTTGTACAATCTTTGAAAGATGCAACATACTATGCAAGAATGATAAGCGTCATAGGACAAAGTTTCTCTGAAGTCGTAAGGATGGGAGATTTCATAGAAGAAGGTATCAAAACTGGGAGAATTGCAAACTTGGCAGCGTTGCAAGCAACGAGTGAGGCAATCCAGTCGGACACATTTGGGGGAATAATAAAGAAGAAGAGGGACGGAGTGTCCCATGTCATGACGGTTCAGAAACATAGGCCAAATCAAATATCAACCTACCAAATGCCATCACCTCAGCCTCCCTACTACAATCAAAACAACCAAAGTGCTCAGCTTTCCTATTATAGCCCATACATCCAAAGCCCTCAACCTTATTATTAATACCCATCTGGTCCCTACCCTGTCTACCATACCCAGCCAATATATAGCCTGCCTCGAGCACCTGTCTATCCAAATCCCTCGCAATATCAGCCCGCATACTTACCTCAGCCACGAGTCCATCTACCAAAATCACCTGCACTTCGCAAGAAACACGAAAGAAAGCCAGCTAAAACCTATACACCTTTAGCCGAACCTCGAGCCCAGTTGTATGAACGACTGAGAACCGCAGGAATACTCCAGCCTATCCAAGGAAATGTCCCCAATCCTGTTCCAAAATGGCACGATGAGGCTAAGCATTGTGCATACCACTCGGGAATCTCTGGACACGACACTGAAAATTGTTATGCCCTCAGAGACAAAATTGAGGCATTAATCAAAGAAGGAGTTATCCAACTGAAAGGACCTTTCTCTAATGTAAATGATAACCCTTTGCCAGATCATGACAATGCCAATGTGAACATGATTACTGTTGATGAAGAACACAATTTGGAAGGGACTATTGTGCCAGTCCGGAGAAAGGAAAATGTTGAATCACCGGCCTCTATCACCCCTATGATTACAGTCCAGTTAAGGGCACCGTTGGGAGTAGAAGTACTTCCTCCAAAGTCGCGGATCATGGCACCATCTTTTCCTGAAAATGTTTTATCAACCAATCTCCAAAGAAAGATAGATGCTCATTTACCAAAGCCTGTTCCACCTCTGAGTCAGTCATTCGTCAAAGCATGCGCCACTCAGGAATCAAAGGAGGACAATGCAGCCAGCCTCGTGAAGGGATTCCAAAGATTTTTCATTGCTGAAGAAGAAGCGAAATGCAATGTGATTCTCAATGATCACGCTAGAGGCTCAACCATTTGGGATGCAGAGCAAGGAGATGTTTTGGAAAAATTAGACCTGTGCCCTGGCCTTGTTTCTCCCAGAAATTAGTTAACTGCATTAATATTTAATGAAACAATGCGATTCAGATTGAGGCCTGAATCACATATATGCATTTAATGTGTTTTGCCTCTACCTTTTGAAAGCTTAAAAAGACAAATCTGCATTGCTTTTGCTATTTTAAAATCTATTTTGTTTAATAAATTTCTTTTCTTTTTCATCATGCAAACTAATCTGTCGATAATGTGTGACACATTTGAAACAAGCAAGCAAGACTTCGAAGAATATAAAGAAGACTCACAACCGGAAGAATTGGGGCATTTTTGGAATAAGCCAAAGTCAGTTTTGGATGAAACATCAAGATAGGTTGATAATTACAAGCATTGGCATGAGCATTTTCCCTTTGTGCTCTTGGGCTACCGCACTACAATCAGGACTTCTACTGGGGCAATGCTACATCTCTCGCAGCCAAGTGGATACATAATCATGTACGGAAAGGATGATGAACACAGTTTGTCCGGGACAACTTTATCACACACCTGAACTACGTTATGACCTGATTCCCTCGGTGGGATACGTAGGCGGCCACATCGGCCGGTCCCATCTTTAGAAAAACCCTTACAATCTCCTTGCTTGTAATGAACTCCGTCATGACCTGATTCCCTCATGGGGATACGTAGGCGGCCTAAATCGGCTTCGGTCCCACCATTAGGAAATATTTTCTCCTTTATCTAACATATGACAAAATGCACCCATCTGATCACCCTGATAGGACAGGTGCAACCCACACAAGACTTGGCCTGGTCGGTTGAAAGTTCAGCATCCTCACATATCAAAAACTGGGGCATTTTTTTTAAGAGATCACCGCAAGAAGACGCCGATAAACATGGAAAAGCATCGGCAAACTAAGTCTTCAGCCATAAGAAGGATTTTGGATAAGACGTTTGTTTTGTTTCACCGCATGTCACTGCTCGACAGACATTTACATATATGCATACTTTCTTATAAGCAAATTATATTCAACAAATATTTTCATTAGAGTTCGACAAGAATTTTTTACTGATATGCATACTTTCTTATAAACAAATTGTTTTCAACAAATGTTTTCAATAACTGTTAGCCAAGACTGGGAACCAAACATGGGCTACAGGTCTGAATCAGCGGAACATGCAACTATCAAGAGCAGAAGCTACAAAGTCAACGCGAATCAACCGTCCCTCCCCCAAACTCACAAATTTTTCTTTGAGTACAGGTTCTTTAGGTTGAAAGAAGCAGGGAAGCCACATCACTTATGATCAACTTCACAAAGAATTTCTGCATAACAGCTCACCGCAAGGATCACGCTCCTATTTTTGCGTCTATACAAAGACATCGTCTTGACCTACAACCATTGTGTCTGCACAATGATGTTATTTCAAATCACAGGGAGCCTAAACACAGCAAACTGAAGTGGAACCATCTATTACAGCAAACTGACGGCAAGAACGTCATTTACATCAAACGACGACAAGGATGTCGCATCATATTTTCGTCTGGATGACATTTCAATTCACGGTCCACAGGAGTTTGAATCAACAGAAGATTCAGCACAACGTGGAACCATATTACTATCTTTTACGGCAACTCATCAACTATCTTTTACCGCATCTCAACGACGTCAACAACATTACAATGACGTCTTCAGCGCAGCAGCCATCTTTTACGGCAACGCAGCAACTATCTTTTACCGTATCTCAACGACGTCAACAATATTACAATGACGTCTTCAGCGCAGCAGCTATCTTTTACGGCAATGCATCAACTATCTTTTACCGCATCTCAACGACGTCAACAACATTACAATGACATCATCAGCGCAGCAGCTATCTTTTACAACATTTACAATGGCATCGACAGCATTACAACGATGTCATCAGCATTATTATCACAACGACGTCAATAGCATTACAACGACGTCTTCAAATAAGAACAACTATCTCTTATAGCAAACAACATTACATTCTTACAACAACGTCATCAGCATTACATTCTTGCAACAAAGTCATCACAATGACGTCTTCAACACAACACGTCGATACAACGACGACCTCAGCGTTACATTCTTGCAACAACGTCATCACAATGACGTTTTCAATATTACATTCTTACAACAACGTCATCAGCATTACATTCTTGCAACAACGTCATCACAATGACGTCTTCAATACAACACGTCGATACAACGACGACCTCAGCGTTACATTCTTGCAACAACGTCATCACAATGATGTCTTCAACACAACACGTCGATACAACGACGACCTTAGCGTTACATTCTTGCAACAACGTCATCACAATGATGTCTTCAACACAACACGTCGATACAACGGCGACATCAGCGTAATTATTATAATGACATCAACAACATTACAATGATGTCATCAGCAACACGCCCATACAACGGCGTCATCAACAACGCGCCCATACAACGGCGTCATCAATAACACGTCTACGTAACGACGTCTTCAGCACAACAATTATTTCTTACAGCATTACAACGACATCAACAACATTACAATGATGTCATCAGCAACACGCCCATACAATGGCGTCATCAACAACGCGCCCATACAACGGCGTCATGAACAACACGTCTACGCAATGGCGTCTTCTGTAAAATAACTATCTTTTACAGCATTACAACGACATCAATAACATTACAATGATGTCATCAGCAACACGCCCATACAACGGTGTCATAAACAACGCGCCCATACAATGGCGTCATGAACAACACGCCTACGCAATGGCATCTTCTACAAAACAACTATCTTTTACATTCTTACAACAACATAAATGGCATTACAATGATGTCATCAGCAACCCGCCCATACAACGGCGTCATCAACAACACGCCTACGCAACGACGTCTTCTGCACAATATTTATTTTTACAGCATTACAATGACGTCAACAGCATTACAACGACGTCTTCAGCACAACATTTATTTTTACAGCATTACAATGGCGTCAACAGCATTACAACGACGTCTTCAGCACAACTTTATCTTTTACAGCAAAACAACATTACAATAACGTCATTTCAGGCGCCCACCTCATAATGCGGGTATTTTAATTTCAGTCAGGCGCCCACCTCATAATGCGGGTATTTTAATTTTAGTCAGGCGCCCACCTCATAATGCGGGTATCTTAATTTCAATCAGGCGCCCACCTCATAATGCGGGTATTTTAATTTCAGTCAGGCGCCCACCTCCTAATGCGGGTATTTCCAAGTTATATTCTCTACAATTTTTCTCAGCAGTTATACACTAATTATATCTTAAGCTTTAGTTTGCAGGAGTTTTTAATTTGCAGGAACTTCATCACGGCGTGGAACTATCTCTTACGGCGAACTGAGGCAAATTGGTCAACGACCTACTTCGAACGTCGATTCGCTCTTTCCCAATAGTTTCTCGCATCTGCGACCAGTGTCATCCTAAGTCGACACTGGGGCATTGTTTTTGAATGTGCACCATCTTTTTGCAACTTCTCTTCCCCCTCGGGATTCTATTTCTTACTATGCAGTCCCGATTGTCAGGACCAAATTGGCTACTCAGTCAACTTCTTTGGCCGAAAACTCTTTCATCGTCTCCGTCCAAAGAGGGGCATCTGTTGACACCCAATTTTGTCCCATCTTTTCAAAATTATTTGCAATTTTAAATATTTTAACACCTCAAAAACAATTTTAATCTATATACATACATGCGTATATATATATATGTGTATATATCTCATTATTATTATTATTCACATTTATTATATCATTTGCATTTTATAATAATCATTAGTTTTATTCGAAAATTCTATGTTATTTTATTCTCGCAAAATTGCATCGCATTTCCTTTTTATTAAGCATTAAACATTTCGCAAATATTATATTTTTATTATTTATCACGTCGTTATGTTATTTTAAATAATTCACATCTTTTACAAAACAAAAATAATATTTTAATATTAAATCCCTTTTATATTTTTAAGCCCATAACCCATTTTTTTTATTTTCCTAACCCAAAACAATTTCTAACCCATTTCATTTTCCCAACCCAATACAAATTCTACCCAAACAAACAAAGCCCAAACTCCCCAATTAAATTCCCTTTTACCCACACCCACAAAACAAAATCCCAAAACTTTTCCAAGCCCAATCGCCACCCCACCTTCCAAGTCCAACCCCACAATCCCATTCAAACCAAACCCACAAAATAAACTCCAAGCCCAACCGCCATTAACCCGTCAGCCTCACCTCAAAAACCCAATCGCCAAATTTCACTCGATTTCTGCTCGACCCACAAGCCCAAACTCCCCAATTAAATTCCCTTATACCCAAACCCACAAAACAAAAAACCACCATGCCCAATCGGCCGACCCACAAGCCCAATCCCCAAATTAAAACAACCCACCCACACCCGACCGACCGACCCGACCCAACTCGTCTTCCCCTCTCTTTTAATCCCCAAACCAAATAAAAACCAAAAACCCTAAACCTAAACCTCTCAACCAAAGTCGCCGACCCCACACCCCCATACCGCCCACCCCACATCGCCGGTCACCTCGCCGCCACCACCAACCCTCCGCCTTTCATCGACCCTCTGCAGGCCGACACCATAAAATCCGCGACCCATGCCCCTCAAATCCGCGATTTCTTTTGCCTTTAATTCAAATTTCAAACTCACTTCGACGAGGTGAACGTTGGGGGGGAAACCCACCTATAAATATCCCCCTTGTTCTTCATTTAAAGGGGGTTCGAAAATCCGTCTTTGAGGTTCAAAAAAAGTCTGTCTTTGGGGGGGGGTTCGATTTTCGGATAAAAGGGTTCTTTTTAGGAGTTTTCTAATTCGATTTTTTTCGGGTTGGAAATTAGATTCAAGTCTCTGTTTCCTTTGATTTTGTTAGTATTGTTCTTCACTAAAAAAGATTCTTTGTTCTTGCATGTGTTCTTCAACTTAAAGATTCCGAAAATAGGTCGAGGTTATTGGTTTTTTTTTGTGTTGAAGAATCTGGAATTTGTGCCATTTCCACTATTTTTTTCGGTTCCGGGTCGGGTCACTTCCGGGTCGGGTCAAAAGAAGTAAAAAGCAGCATTCCAAAATCAGAATTCCGAAATCGCAAAATCAGAATTCCAAAATAACGTCTCCGAGCGGATTCGACGATTCGAAACACGCCTCGGTTCACGCTCGAGAAGGTCAAGAAATACAAATTCCTCTCAAGATGTTTTCTGTATTTTTATGTGTTTTGTTGTTAATGATGTGATAAGATAGTCATGTTTGCTATTATGTTCATTATTGTGTCAAGTATGTTAAATTTGGTTTAATCGGCAATTAATGTTTAAAAATGCTTTCCTTGTATTATCAGATTTATACTTAATATGGTAAGAAGCTTTGTGTGTGTGTTGATTTTATGGACATCGTGTGATCATATTGGATTCGAATATTGAATCATACTTATTTTGCTGAGTCTACTGAACTGATAACACACTTGCCTTGCCTGTTTAAGTGTTAAAAGGCCTCGATATTAACATGTGAAGTCTCCCAAGTTATCTTGTATCATGTCCTACCTCTAGAGTTTGCTTGAATGACATTTACATTAGTGATTTGCATTATTTTGAACCAGTTTATACCCTGTTAAGCCATAGTTTCTAATGCATTCCATATGTGGTTTGTGATTATGTTTCATGAAGGAAGCATGTATAGGGTATAGTCAAATGTTAAAACTGCTTAAGTGAATAGAAAAATCTAAGGAATGGTTTAAACTTAGGGATAAGAAGGTCTTTGATTCTTATTGAGTCATGCATTATCTACCTGTGAGTGTGGGTTGTCTTTTCTTGCTATGAATCTGAATCACAAGCATGCCTATCTACGTCAAATAGTTTGTTGAGTAAAGGACATGTTGCGGTTAATTCTAGTTTTGCTCGTGTTGCTACTGCCAAGTTTCCTCTGATGTATGATAAATAAGGAGGAGTGATTATATGAGACTGCAATGATTTTTGATTTCTTGCTAAGGTTATAAACTGGTTCTGTCTTTCTGATTCTTGATTAGGCTTGACCTAAAAAATCAGGAAAAATGCTATCTGATCTAGAAAAGTTGCCCCAAGTTCTCTGTGTCAATATATGTTGCTTGTTCCTTTAATATTCGATGTCTTATACATGGATAAGATAACAGAATTGGTTTGACTTGGTGTTGAGACATCTGAGTATTCTTTCTTGTTATGCCTGGATCTACTCTTCATACCGTGACCTGGCACGATATTAGTGCAATTGTTTCATTTCTCTTGTTGGAATTGAGTCTGCTCATTCTGCCTAATGCTAATTCTGCCTAATGCTAGTGTGTGCTATCCATTAAGTGTCAAGATGTCTCATCCTTTAATGTGAACCTCCTGAATCATGACATGCCACTGACTTGCCTAGTTTGGTTCTACTTAGACCATGCCTAGGCTACTATTTGGACCATTTTGTGCTATGACAGGTGTACCTACATGTATGCTAGCCTGATTAAGCAGTGTTCTGCCCCAGTATGTTACATTGACTAGTGTACAATATGAATATGTCCATATATGTGTAATTAGACCACCAATGGTTCTGTATAATCTAAGATATTATTCCTAAAGAGTCCGTTAACTATTTCTGCATGTTAGTTATGTTTGATGAACTGAATACACCTTTGCCTTGCCTAGTAAGTCTAATAAGTATGATATGTTATGAGTTATTCCTCTAAGTGTCAATATGTCCAATACATAACAGAAAAATGGTCTTGTGTGCTTAGTATAGCTTAAATGATTCTGTACCTCTTTGAAATTTAGTCCTAAATAGATATTTGCCCATCTCCATGTCCTAAAATGTCTTCTGAACTAATCATTTATATGTCTTTATCTATCTAAATGCTAGACTGCATCCATGACAGCATATAATTCCTTCTGAGTCATTTGGTTTACCATATTAGTATGTTAACTGATCTGTGCACATGTGTGTATTTAGCCAGTCCCAAATTGATAGTTCCCTTGTTTGAAATCTTTTTTATTATATTGTTATGCTGGCTGAAATTCGAGGCAAGCTTTGGGTTTGGTTTAGCCTTCTTCGATAGCCTATCATGCCTAAGGTTCAAGAAGCCTTTTGAATCTTGTTGCGGTATCGAAAATGAATGGTGGTAGCCCCCCCCCCCTTGATCTTCTTATCTTTCAAATTTGAAGTTTAGAGTGATTGGTCTTTAAGTTGACCTTCCCCTTTGTCTTTGCTGTGCTACCAATAGTTGTGGTATCCAGTTGCACTTTGAGATTCTGGATTTATGTCATCTTTAAATAGTTCTGGTTATGGGTTTTGTTGCATTTTGGCTGCTGATTCTGAGACTGCCAGTTGCTGCAATACTTGGGCTGATTACTGCACTTTTGAGCCATTATTCTGATGCTGCGTTTGCCGCGCATAACTGCTGCAATCTTGATCATTTACACTTATTTTCGGAAATATTTTACTGCTACATTTTGAGCATATTTGATGTCTTATCACTGCGTTATTTTTAAACCCATTTGCTGCTGTTTCTTGACTGAAAACAGTCGCTTTAACACTGTTTTTCTGTTTCAGTTTGCTGCCCGGCTTCAGATTACTATTTTACTGTTTTTACCGTTTTTACTGTTTTAAAATAAACACCGCACCTTTCAGACATTGCTTTCCTGTTTCGCCATCTTGTTCAAAGATTCAAATATCCGTTTTACTGTTTTTTACTGTTTTAAACTAAACACCGCGTCTTTTTCAGAAATTATTTTCTGCTTACTGTTTCACCGTCTGCTGCTGCTGTTTACTGTTTCATTTTAATTTTACTGATTTGAACATGATACTACACTGGCCGATGAAAAATATCCGTCGATTTTGAGGCCTCCACAGTTGCAAAGACGAAAATATAACTTCTGGGCAAGGATGAGGCTTAAACCTTTATTTCATCCGAGATCAACATGTTTAGTAGGCGAGGTGACTAAAATAACCAACAAGTTATATATTCGCAGCCACGACGTGATTATAGTGATCTTTTCTATTTCACCCGAGAGACCAACACGTTTAGTAGGCGAGGCAATCAAAATAAACCACATTAGTCATATGTTTGCAGCCACGACGTGATTGGAATGTTCTTTTCAAAATTTAAGTCTGAGCCCTCCGTGATCAAAACATTCACTGTTTTGAATACGGATATAAAGTTATTTGTATTTAACTATTTCTAACTGTTTGTCCTTGACAGCTTGCAGGGATTAAAGTAAATAAAGGCAGATTATTCCTCGGAGTTTATTTATTTATTTTTATTCAGCTTTTGTCCCGCTTTGTATTGTAATATTATTTATCGCGCTTATGTAACTATTGAAATGCTTAGAATAGGCAAACTTAGGATTAATTCATAGGGTAGTTTAAGATTTGAAACCCGTCGCTAGCTTATTTATTTGTAGGCTCGGTTAAATTCAAACTTAGAAATTTTCCGCTAGTTTATTTATTTTAGGCTCGTCATGCATATTTAAAATTTTCAAAACAAACTTTGATCATTTTCTATTCATTTTATTAATTGTACAACTAAAAATGATTTTCAAAATTACTCCTTTGGCATTACAAATGAATTGTTTTTCTCCTTATTATTGTCACAAATGCATACATGTACAAAAATGCATCTCTTTCATTAATTATTTGCAAACATCTTTTAACTTCATGCTTCAAACATGCATTTTTCTAGCAATAATTAACCTGAGTTTGACCGGATAACCGCAAGTTAGCGGATCTTAAAGGATGCCTAACCCCTTCCCTTTAGGATAATAAAGAACCCTTACCTAGAATCTCATTAGTTTCGTAGACCATTAAAATCGGAGTTACATTGCAGCATTTAGTTTAATATTTAGGTGTCCTAATTCACCGTAAAAGATAATTAGGTGGCGACTCCTCAATCATTTACCCAGGAATCACCCATACGTCTGTGCTCCGATTTGACCCGAGCAGGTCAAAATAGGGCGCTACAGGTGATACGGTTGAAGATGCCGGCTCGGAGGAACACTTGAAGAAAATGGAAGATTTATTTCCGGATGTTTTTACACCCGAATTCGCACCACTAAAATCCTATAGATTCAATTCGGAAGATGATAAGGAGTTGCAAGGACAGGTGCCAGAATTACTAGACAAATTCTTTGTCTGAGAGAGCCTTAGTCCCTGTGAGATACCCTCCTTGTTGGTGAAAAGAAAGATGGAACTTGCGCAAGAGTATTGATAGCCGAGCGGTCAAAAACATCACCGTGAAGTACATGTTTTCCATGACAAGATTGGATGATCTTTGGGAGGAATTGAGTGGGTCAAAGTTGTTCTCCAAGATAGATTAGAGGAGTGGATACCATGAAATGAGGATACGAGAGGAAGGTGAATAGAAGATGGCTTCCAAAACAAAGTATGGCTTGTATGAATGGCTTGTGATGCCATTTGGATTGTGGAATGCTCCCAGCTCTTTCATGAGGTTCTTGTACAAGGTACTACGACCATTCATGTTACATAGTATCATCCGAGGGCATTCATGTGAATCCATCCAAGGTGTAAACTATCCGGAGTTGGCCCGAGCCTACGAATGTAAGTTAGGTAAAATGTTTCCATGTTTTGGCTTCTTTATGTCATCGTTTCATTCAAGATTTTTGTACCCTTCCTGCCACTATTATGAACCTTGAGAAAATACTTAAAGTTGAATGTGATGCTAGGAGAATTGGTACCATATTGATTCAAGACAAAAAATCCATTGTACTTATGACAAAGAATTTTTTATTGTGAGATCCTTGGTCCAATAGGGACATTATTTGAATTCAAAACCCTTTGTATTGTATTCGGATCATTTGGTTTGTCCATACATAGATGACAAGAATTTGAGGGAAAATTCTGTTAAAGATGGGGAGTATGATGTAAAGAAGGTTATGAGCTAAAGTGTCCAACATAAGCCACAAGGTGATACACTAGGAGTGACGAAGATTGTCAATCGTCCAATGGTGATATGCCTAATGTGGAATGGAGTGTGGAGTGTATTTGAAGTCGTGACTTGAAGATCCAAGAAGAAGACATTTATTTTTGGCTTTTATGTAGGTCTTGGCCGAGACCAACTCTTAGCTTATTTTAATTTCTTGATTAATTATGAGTTTCCATTTTAGCTTAGTTACTATGTCATGTAAAAAGGTTTGATGACTAAATCGAGAACCATCTAGAAGGGGAAGCTTCAAAGAAGGTAATTCATGAACTAGCTATTTCATGCACTTATCTTCATGGATGACACAAAATGGTGGCCTAGAGAACATGAAGAGTTGGCCAGCATTTCCCCTTTTTCACTCGGTCGAGATACATGCTGGAAGGAGAAGCTTCCAACGTTTCCCAATGAGGTAATTCAAGGTTCTATCCGGTTACTTGTTAAAAATACATTTAAGGTCTTCTCAGCTTTCATCATCTTATCTGCACACGAATTTGTCTATCAATTTCGTGATCCGTCCTTGTCCAAACTACCTGATCTCTTTCACCTCAATACACCACAACATCCCCCAACCTACACACAAAAGATCGTCAACCGACTCCTCCAACAAACCCCGAAACTCCAACCAATTCCCACTATCCCTATCGAGTCCCTAAATCACCAACCTTACTATCCCGATAAGTTTCCGCCACCTTTCCACCTTCTAACCACCAAATACCAACCAACAATATAATCCACAACGTGTCTAGATCAACCTTTCTATTCCACCTGAAGGTACCCGCAGACCACCCAACAAACACACACTGCGTGGAAACTTGCCAACCTCTATTTGACTCCCATTTTCTTGTCCATGTGGTTCCAATCGAACTCCAATTCACCTAACCATACAATCTCCTCCTTATATACATCAGTTAGCCATAGCGTCAAGGCGTGGAATGGGAAAGCCTTGTTCTGATACCAAACTAACATATATAAGGAGGGGATTGTATGATTAGGTTAGTCGGAGTTGGTTTGGGGCTGGACGAACACAAATATGAGAGTCAAATGGAGGTTGGTGGAATAGGATGGTTTTCAGACAGTTTAGGTTTGTGGGAGGTGTACGGGTTCCCTTAGGTGGTTTGGGGAGAAGGCATTTGGAGAGGATGCACTAGACACGTTATAGGTTATATTGATGGTTGGATAGTGGTAAGGTGGCAGAAGCTAGTCGGGAAAGTAAGGTACGAATGTTGAACCCGGTGAGGATGGTGGAGTAGTTGGTTGGGTGTTCAGTGTTTTTGGGAGGAGTTGGTCAATGACCTTTTTGGTGTAGGTTGGGGAAGTGTTGTAGTGTAATGGGGTGAAAGGGATTAGGTGGTTTGGACAATTATTGGGCATGAAATTTATAGACAAGTTCAGATACGGGTAAGGTGATATAGCCCGAGATGACCTTGTAATGTGTTTGTGACAAAGTAACCAGATAGAACCTTGGATTTGGTATAGTTAGATCACAAAAGTTCTAACTAGACTTACACCTGCAGTTTAGAGCACAAAAGGACCAAGGGTTGGACCACAAAATGTATCAGGCTTGGACCATAAAAGGACCAAGGCTTGGACCACAAAAGGACCAACTAAGATAACAACACAAAAGTTGAATAACTTAGCAAAGTTTGAGAAAACTCAAATATATTTCATAAAATTTCCATCTCTCCTTTCATCAAGTACATCCCCTATTTATACTAGTTCCAAACCTTATACAAGAGGTAATAAGATAGACATAAATATGTATCTAGGGTGAATGGGAAATGGGGTGAGGTTTGGTTGACTTGGGAGAAGGGAAAATGCCCAACTCTTCATATTCTCTAGGCCACCATTTTGTGTCATCCAACGTTCTCCAAGGAGGTAATTTATACACTCATGGTTCTGATGATATTGATATGATAGTGGTATGAAAATAATATGGGTCTAAAAGACCGAAAAGGCAAGGTACATATGAGCTAATTATAAACATTGAGATGATTATAATATTTTGGATGGCTCGGGTTGCATGCCATAATGAATATGATTACACAAAAGGGATTGGGGTTACACTCCTGCAATATATATTATATACATATAAGGACTGGGCTCCGTTGGGAAATTCTAGAGGGTATATGGACTTCACGGGTCCCCCATGGGTGTGCAGCTCATATAATTTGAGTGCCTATATATCGAAAAAGGAAAGGTACCTGGCACATGCATTGCATTCCTATCATATACATCTCATTGCATTGATTATCTATTGCTTGGTAATGTGGATTTTTTTTCATAATTGGGCTGGTCTCTGTGAATACTTAGAAATTGGATTGATTATATTGTATTGGGTTGATTGCCATGACTAGACATGTCTCCATGAATACTGTGAAATTGGATTGATTATATTGAATCGGGTGAATTGCCATGATTAGGCTGGTTTTTATGTACATTTGGATAAATGGTTTAATTTGTTGAATTGATTTGGTTGCCCTATGTGGATTGATTTCTTGTGTATGGGTCATTGTGGTTTTAAAAAATGTAAGTCTAAGGGTTTGTTGTCAACTTCTATTGTGGTCGGAAATGTCAATAGGCCAGTACTATTGTCTAGATCCAGGGAAAATATGTGCATATGTGTGTTGTTTGATAATCGACTGTGTGACTGGAAATGAGTCTAATAAAGAGACTATGATAGGTGTTACTAATGGGAAGGTAGACATTGGATGATCTATGTGTGTCAGACTGTAATTGTATAGAGACCTAAATAAGTCTATGTAACGACCCGATTGGTCATTTTGAGAACCGATTCTCTATTTGGCGTAACATGTATTCCGGAAGCTACGTAGTAATTTTTTTGACCTTCTTGCAAAATTGGAAGTCAACCGAATGTCATTTGGGTCACTTTGGGAGAAGGTTTTAGTATGGAAATTCTAGCATTCAATTATTTGGATAAATTGTTTATTTTGGGAAAAGGTGCTTTGATTTGGCGATCTGAAGATTCTATTAGATTTGAATTATAATTTATGACTTGTAGAAATTGACGAAGCTAATCTTAGAGTTCCTTTGGTTGGTTTTTTATAATAAAATTGGTTTTAGCATTTAATATGCCTATTTATGGTGGAAAGATGGTCACCAGAAGAAATAGGACCCAGATTCAAAATTTGTTGTTCCTATTAGCTTTAACTTGGTATTTATGACTTCCGATGATGGGTGAACCAATTCCCGAGACTTTCGGAGGAGTTTGGATAAGGAAAATGAAATTTTAGAAATCCTTAAGTTAATAAATGAAGAAATTTTCCTAAAGTCAACATCGGGAGCAAATGCATCTTTATCGAAGTTTCATCGATTCGTTTAGGTCAGAAATGTGGTTTATGACTTAGTCGACTTATTAGTTTGATGCTCGAGAGGTTCATATGTGATTAAGGTGGTTAGTTTAGAAATTAGCTTTTGAAGTTGTTTAGAGTTAACCACGGTAAACATCGGGTCAAGATGGATCCATTTGGGTGTTTTGAGAGCTCGAGCAGCTTCGTATGATCATTTGTCACTTGTAGGAACTTTAGGAACTGGATTTTGATTTTGTTTTGTCAAGTTTCGGTGCTTGAGTCATTGGCATAAGTCATTCCTCTTTGACACTTTGATATACTATTGTATTAATTTGATGTTGGAATTGAGTTTTGATTGTCAGAATAGATGCATATCAAAATATGTGATCCGTAGCATCTTAAATCGTCAAATTTCAACACCGTATGAGGGAGTTATGCCTATTTTAGTTCCAAAACAATTGTTGGTTCCTGGTATGGTCGTTGGGGTAGTCCATGTGGTCTCTACCGTGCACCTATGGTCGCTACGGCAGACAATCTCTATTTGATTAGGAAAAATTGGGGTTTTTAACCAAAAAGTTGAAAAGTGGAAAATCATGGTTTTAAAGATCAAGATGATGGCATTTTAAATGGTTTTTTGTGTCTAGACTAATTAAGCTATGTGTAAACTAATTTTGGCATAAATTTCCAGTTTTTCCCTTGCGGGCTCGGGGTTACCCTTTACAGTTCCTTTTGGGGTTTTGAATTAAAGTATAGAAATATGAGTATCGTTCGACTCGTTTGAACTCGTAGGGTACTATTTTGACAATATTGACCCTGATGTTTCAATGATTTTTTTTTTTGCTTTGCTCCTGTAGTTTGGGTTTGGCTATTTTGGGTCTATTTTTGGATTTTGGGTAAAACTATGGCAATATGGGTATCTTTAGATTCATATTCAAATGTAGGATTCATATTTGATAGACTTTAATAATTATGAGGCTCTCCGAAGAGGAAAGGTAAGGCTGAACTATATTAGTTCATGGCACTTGTTCGACATCGAGGTAGTTTATGGCTTACCTTCTGGTTAGACTTCGGTTAATGAAGCATATGTAGAGTTAATGATTGTCGTAGAAAACATGTTATGCCTTTGGGTTGCTCGAGGTGTTCTTGGAGTGGGAACGTTTCAGTATCATCAAGGTTTAGTATGATATTTGTGTGGCACAAGTGTATCAATGGCAAGTCAAGAATTCATCAATGGAAGAGTACAGAAGTCGATATCTGAAGATAAGTGTAATCTTGGGAAAGATCATTTGATTTGACAAAAAGGACAGTGATCATGCTAAGATTGTGAAGAGAAGTTAGGAATATGGACTTGAAGGGTGACCTCTTGGTGATAAGGTGTGAGAAATTAAAATTTCTTAAGGCTGAATGGTAGGGGTACCTATTTTCCCTATAGGATGGAGGTGTAATGGATAAAAATGGATGGGGCAATCTCCTCTATAGGAATGGAACAATTGGTATTTGACATGTTAGTTAGGATAAGTTTCAAGGTGTACGCGGACGGATGTCGAATAGGCTATGAAATGTTGTGTTGGATTCGATTTGACTGTATTATGATAGTAGAGTAGAATTAGTGTTAGTGAGTTCTTTCGGGAATGGTTTTCTAATCGAAATCAGGTGGCAGTGTTACTTGTGATAAGTAAAGCTTAGTAGAATATACAGTGGTATTTCTTCGCCTAAAAAACGTGTTTGTGGGTTCACTTGGCATTTTTGAAGTTAGTGATGATAGGGATTATGGGTATTTCACAGTTGTCTAGTATTGAGTGAGTGTGCAAGTCGTATATGCATTGTTATGTTGGACTCGTCGTAGGCTAAAGGGAGCCAGTGATCGATTAATAGGAATAATTGTTGCGCTGGACAAGTATGGAGGTTTGAAGGATTTATGGGTGTTACATCTAGTTTTTGGATGAGATTTGGGGGCATTGGTATGTAAATATTAATACTTGAGAAGTTTTATACTTATTGATAGAATGACTTTGGAGTTGACTGAAGGACATGGAAAAATTGCACTGTCAATTGGATGTTTATGATTATGCAAAATAAGGTAAGGATTAGTTCTTCGCAGGTGAGGATCAGTTAAGGAATAACGAATAAGGTGTTGGCAAATGGGGTTATAGTAACAGATTGATGACGGTGTGACTAATACTAGTGTTCAAGAGCTTTTTAGATATTGATGATCAGGTTAGTGAACTTGTGAACCAATATAGAAAAAGGATTATTTCGATTAGGGATTTTTGGCAAGGGAACTTTGATGAAACAATATGAGAATGTTAGAAGGTTTGAGAAGTGATCAGTGATTCGTGGTGCTTATGATTTGAATGAAAGGTGTGAATTGAGACATTAAGATAATTTGGAACAAGTAAGGTATCTCTTTGAGAAAGGGGAGAATTTAGATTCAAAGCAATGGGAATTCTTGGGTTAGGTGTGGATTATGGTTGCTTTAGTTTCATACCATTTAGATCAGGAGAAATTTTTAGTATGCTCAGTGGAGTAGGTTTATAGTAATGTTCCAAGAGCTTTGTGATTAACGACTGGTGGTAGACTATGTTAAAGTATTGTTGAGTAATGGAACGAGTGAGTATTTCAGGTATTAAAAACTTGGAGGTAATTGCATAACGTAAGGTGTGTGGATCGAGGTGATTTTTATGGCGTTGTTCTTGTCTGAACAAATGGTATGCATAAAACCTTTATTGTGACATTTTTTTAAGATTATTTCCGTTAGTTATCAATTTTATCCATATATGGTTGGGGAAAATTGGGGTTGTTAAACCCTAAGTTGAAATTTGAGCTTCTTCAATAAATTACGATTGGATTTGAGTAAATTCTAGGTTTTGTCTTGTTTAAACATTGGCTAAACTATTTCTAACATAAATTTCGATTTCAATTCGGATTTTGCAAACATTCAATTTATTGGCTTTGATACAAAGAGGGTACGGTACTTACAAAGTCATAAAATTGGAGGCTCAATTGGGGTTAGAATTCCATGAAAGTTTGGATTATGACTATTTAGATTATGGGTAACGTGTTTCTAACTTAAATTTCTATTTTTGCCCTTGTGGGCTCGGGATCACTTTTTGGATTTTGGACTAAAATATAGCAATATTGCTATTGTCAGATTCGTATGAACCCGTAGAATACTATTTTGATAATATTGAACTCATTTTCTCTATAAAATTACCACTTTGACCCTTGGGGTCCGGGACAAGGTTTTAGATTTACTTTTGACCCCTAGTTCCTTATAGGACATGTTTGGTATCATTAGAATCATGTGTAATGTAGAATTGGCCCTTATGTGTTGATTGAATGTGTGTGGTAGCATAGGAAATTCATGCGCTTGTTTGGACTACGACCATCCGATATTCGCATGGGAGGGTGTTTGGAATAGGAGTTCTTGGCTCCTGCTCGGCTTTGAGATATGCTATAGTTTATCTTTTTGAGACTCCGATAGAAGTACATAGTAGTTATAAATGTTGAGGGGTATTGGGCATGTTTGGGGGTCCTACTCAAACGGTTGTGATGAACATTTAAGTAGGTACCGGTGATGAACTATATTGATGGGTGATTTGAGAAATTAGCCTTAAGTTGATTCCGACTACTGTTATATGGGCTTGTCACCATTATTTGAGCTCGTAGTCATATCTGACATTGTCATGTTTATTCATCACATATTCTTTGATATGATATCCCAATTATACTTAGACTATTGTGGTTGGAATGTTTGGTATGATATCCTAATAATACTTGAATTATTGTGGTTGGACAGTTGGATATGATATCCAGATTGTACTTGGGTTACTTGTTATTGAATTCTGAAAGCATGTGTTCTTCATCTCCTATACTTAGTTGCATCTCATACATTCTGATTTCTTACCTTGTATTATCATTTGCATTCATACACTCATGGTTCTGATGATATTGATATGAGAGTGGTATAAAAATATTATGGGTCGAAAAGATTAAAAAGGTAAGGTACTTATGAGATTATTGGAAACATTGAGATGATGATAATATAATGGATGGCACGCGTTGCACACCACAACGGTTATAATGATATGGGAGGATCAGGGTTGCACGCCTATAATAGATATTATTACAGCCAAGTGTTGGGCACCATTGAGAAATTCTAGAGTGTATATGGACTTTGTGGGTCCTCCATGGGTGTGCAACTCATAGAATTTGACTGCTTGTATACCTAAAAAGGAAATATACCTGGCATATGAATTACATTCATATCATACGCATCTCATTACATTGATTATCTGTTGATTGGTAATGGTGTTTGGTTGTCATGATTGGGTTAACTCTGTGAATACTTAAAAATTAGATTGATTTTATTGAATTAGGTTGATTTCCATGATTGGGCTTGTCTCTGTGAATACTTGGAAATTAGATTGATTCTATTGAATCATGTGAATTGACATGATTAGGCTGGTCTTTATGAACATTTGGATAAATGGTTGTATTAGTTGAATTGATTTGGTTGTCGTATGTGGCTTTCTTCCTTATGTATGAGTCCTTGTGGTTTAATTATTTTAAGTCTAAGGGCTTGATGTCAACTGCTATTGTTGTCGGAAATGTCAATAGGTTAGTACTATTGTCTAGATCCAGGGAAACTATGTGCATATGTTTGTTGTCTGATAATCGATCATTTGACTAGTAATGAGTCTAATAAAGAGCATATGATAAGTGTTACTATTTGGAAGTAGACATTGGATGATCAATGTGTGTCAGACCATAAATGTATAGAGACCTAAGTCTAACATCATGAATAATAAAAGAGTTAATGTTATCATGGTAAAAATAAATATAATACTCTTGAAAAATATTCTAAAAGGGTTGTTGTGATCCAAGTGTTGACTTGTTTGTTTCATGTGTTAAGTTGGGTAAGTGGGGTTAAGCTTGAACATGACATGGACAAGAGAGTACTTCTTGGTAGGTATTATGATAGTAAGATCCCTATATATGTATATGAATTGATTGTACATGACTATGATCGGAACCTTATGTGAACAACGTGACTTATATAGGTTGTTGAACTATCTGGCATAGGCTTACCTGGTGTCAACTTGATATTTATCTTTGTTACGTATCTTATGTCGTTGTCGGCTTATGATGTCTATGGGGGTACGTTGTGTACTCATGCTACGCTTGCTGCATCTTGTTTTATGAAGATACTGGTTCTTTTACTAGTTTACGAGCTCGAGTGTGAGTCCGGGCAAGTGGATTTTGGCATTCCACGGTGAGGATGCTTCTTCCGGCATGCCTTGGATGTTTATTCTATTACTATGTCTTTACATTTGTATTTGAAAGACGTAGTTAGACATTTTTATTATGTTATCAGTTTTCGCCTTTGTTGTCTTCATTCAAACTTGTATTCCGCATAAGTGCTCTTGTATCACAGACAATTTTTGGGGGTGTATTGATGTTTTGATTATTTATTGTTTTGTTTATATGATAAGTGGTTCGCCTATCAGTGGTAATGTGTAGGTGCCACCACGATTCCCCAAAAGGGTCGTGACAGATAAAAGTCTACGGATGCAGAAATAACAACCACTATAAATACATGTTAAGAAGCTTCAGATCTTGTCCACAACAAAAGAAGAGACATATAGAGTGAATTGAGAGTCAACACCATAGTCCCGAGGGAACCAACTAGAGTAGAAACAAAGAACCTGCTCTTATCAAGATTTATCATTTAGTTCTTGAGTTGTAATAGTTAGGTTTTTAGTGTAGTTCCATCTATTTACTTTTCATAGTAATAGTATTAGGTGATTATCAAGTTGTAAGGGACTTCTCTGACTACGTAGAAGCACTGGAGATAGTAGAAAGAGAGAGCCAACACTTTGGAACTAGTGAGAAAAAATGAGTGGAAAGGGATTGTTTTCAACAGTTCTTTATGTGTACAAGAAGTTGTAACCTAAAACTTTTTCTTGATTTTAGTGGAGTTTGTAATATTCCAATAGAGATAGGTCATGTTTTTTTCTCCCTTTAGCAAGGGATTTTCCACGTTAAATTCTTGTGTTAATCTTCTGCACTTTACCTTTTGTGTAGGTTCTCAAAGAACATAGTTCTTTGAGTGCATAGGGAGAAGTTGATTTAACAATTGAAGTATATATTGTTTTGTGTTTTGTGAGGAACTTATTCGACTAGGTTGAGTCATTGAAGAGAGTAAGCGAGAGAGCCAACAATTGATAGAACTATTAAGGAGAAAGGGGATGGTACTATTTGGAGTAGTCACTTAGGTATACATACAGTTGTAACCTTAAAATTGCTCGTGTTTAGTGGAGTTTAGGAAAATCATACAAGAGGTAGGTAGTTGTTTTTCCTCCCTTGAGAAATGAGTTTTCCACATGAAATTCTTGTGATGATATACATATTCTGCAATTTACTTTCTTGCATATTTGCTCAAAGAACATTGTTATTTTGAGTGCTTAGATCACAACAAAACTAACTCATGTAAGTATGGAGGGCTTTGAGTTCGTAACTGGTTCGGTACTTGGTGAGTTTCGTGTTGACCCGAAATTAGGCAAGGAAGGTGGGGTTTCTCGGTAAGCCGAGATGTAGGGTGTTTGGCGACGGTGTCGGGTAAATAGAGAAAGAGTCGGGTCAAGGCGCTTTGTGTGGTGGTCACGGGTGGTAAAAGGGTTTGGATGGTGGTCAGAGTTTGGTATTTTAGTGGTGGTAGGGTTGCGGTACAAAGCCAAAACTCTGAGGTTCTAGATTTCTTGGTTGGGATGGACAATGGGATGGTTGAAGGTCGATTCGGGTGGAACGGCTTGAAGGCGTGCTAAGGCGATTTGGGAATGTGTCTCAAGGGTCTTGCGGGACAGGATGGTGGTGGTGGTTTAATTTTTTGGTGGGGCTAAGGCTGGATAAACAACCTGAGACAGTGAGGGTCCGACGGGTGGGCTCGGTAAAGACGTTGGTATGTTTGATGGTGTTTGTGTGTAGTTACGGTTAGTTTTGTATGAAGGCCTTTTGAGAGGGTGTTAATGAGGTATTGTGGGATATAGTAAAGTGGGGAAATAAGTAATTGGAATAAGGAATGTATACGGATTGTGGGAAACAATCTGAGACACAAACCAAGTCTATATTAAGTTGATATGTGGTTCTTGGATGGTAACATGAGGAGTTAATTGCTCGTGTGTTCTCCAAGGATATTGTGGTCAATTGCACAAGGACTAGGTTGAGGTTTGCTGACTGCGAGGCTCAACACTAACCATGCAAGGGTGACCGAAACCTTATAAAAGATAGGTGGTTCTCCCGGAGAACCAAGTGACCCTCCCAGAGGATCAACTAAGAACTTACAATCCTAGATTGAAAGACTTAGCAAAGTTGAGTAAACACTCAAGTTTTATATTCAACAAAAACTGCCTAATACAATATACTAAGGGCTCATTTTATAGTTGAACAAGGAACCTTCTAGAAAGAATGCATAAATACATAGACTAAAACTTAGTCGACTAGATGGGAAAGGGGGATAGGAGGGTCCTCGGCCCAGGGGAGCTTCATGTCCAAATACAATGTATTAGAACCTTCTTTGATGGATTCCATACATGGTTAGTTAGCACTTGAATGAGCTCATTGGAGTGTGTTGAGATGGATGCCCCTTGGTCGATTGGTAAGGAGAACAACTTGGCCAATTCCTCGGCTTCACCAAAATGCTTCCTTTATGAAATTCACCCACACGGTTTGTCCATCTTGAAGATCACATCTTGTAGAAGGTGTATGATCCTCTTGTGGCCATATACACGCTAGTCCATGTCATCCCGGCATGAGGCTTCTCGTGGCTTAGTCATCTACCCCTCATTGAATGTGTCCTAGTGTGTAGCTATGGGATATTACATCACTTTAATATATCCTAAGTAAGTTATTATATGAACTTAAAGAAAAAAACTTAAAGACAATAATTCAAACTTTTTGCCGTGTGTTCATGATTCACCATTGACAATCTTAGAGCTTTACTTCGTATCTTGAATTGAGGAATTATGTGCGAGGTTTTATTTATGTCATTCTCCCCTTCTTTGGAAGAGTTTATCCTCAAATTCATGGGTATCACATACGTGGACAACTCTAGATCATACCACTTCGCATCCACGCTTCATTTGTGCTTGGTTTCTTGCAAGAGCTTTCTTGAAGTTCGGCTAACCATTAGAAGGAACCTTTCTACAAATATGGCTCCCATTGGACCAAGGAATCATATGCCTAATGATTGTGATGTACACCCTTCAATTCCGCACCATAGGCATCCATAGCTTGCGGTTCTTAGCCAAGGTCAGCATCAATTTTGTGTTCCTTTTAAAAAAGTTCTCCCACGGTTGTGATAATAGCATCAACATGTTCATGGACTCAGACTACTCGAGGGTAAGAAATACCCACACCATGGTCTCGACTAATTTTTGAACTCTCAGACCAATCTTCTTTGTCTTTTATATCTCCCGGGTAGCCTAGATCAACATACGTCCCAAATGATTCCACAATTCACTTAGACTCATCAAGTTGTCTTTCGGGAACCACCGCTTGATCACCACTCAACATTATCCTAGAAAGAATATTCCAATATCCATCCACTCTCGGTTCGCGCCTCAAGACCAATTTGAGAATCTTGTGATCGTATACACTAACGAACTAAGTGTCACTTCCTTCTTGGGCCAACATAACCGGTAGTGGCACCAACACGTTCCACAGTCTTCCCTTCTTTAGCTCTTCCTCTCCTCTTTGCCTCTCAATAATGAGAGCATCGGATTCTCCCATACATTCTCTTGCATTTTGAAGTTTCATCATTCTTACATGGCTAGGTGAAAGAGATCGTAACCGAAAGTCCCTGCCATCCTTATGGAAGAAATAGGTGTTGTCCTTCCTATCGTGAAATGTCCTTCGGTGGAATTTCCATGGCCTCCCTAACAATATGTGACACATATCCATCAGAAGGACGTCACACCATAATTCATCGACATATTCACCGATCCGGAAGTTGACACAGGCTTGCATTGCTATGGTGACCCATTTCCTTTATTGAATCATTGAAGATAGCGAGGTCTAGGATGCATTAAGATTGGAAATTTCAACTCGCCGATTATTCTGATGGAAATCAAGTTGGCACTACCACATCCACCGATAATCATATTGTATACTTGCTGTTTTATCTTGCAACGGGTGTAGAATATCTGTTTCTTTTGCGATTCTTCATGCTCCCCTATTTGCCTATTCAATACATGTTAGAGAATCAAGCTCACACCATCTTTCATAACGGAATCACCCTTCTTCTTTAAACAAGAACCATAGACTTGATGGGTAGGCGGTGAACTCCAAGAAGTGACTTCCACGTCACATATAGCATCCCTCACGGATGGTGGCATGATAACATCCGTGCACGCATCCCTCGCTAATATCTTCACGGTCTCTTTCGGAGCCACATCTTTAACCGTGTCTATTGCAAAGTCATTCTTGCCGACCAATGAGTCTAGAAGACTCTCCTTCTTGGCTTTTTCTTCTATTCCTTGCACATTGACAAATAAATCCTTATCTTTGCACTTCTCTTCCCTTCGGACTCTCATGTCCTTCCCTTCACTAGAAGACATAGAGGACAATCGAATCCTCTTGCCATTACTCCAAAGAGAATAGCTATTCCTCTTATCATCGTTTTGTTCCTTACGGTCAAGCTGCCATGGTTGGCTCAATAGAATATGGCAAGAATCCATCGGTAGGATGTCACACCAAATGCTATCTTCATATCCTCTAATATGAAAACTAACAAGAGTTTGTCTTGTTACTCTTAGTTCTTCGTCTTGGGTTGGCCTTTGAAGAACATACGACCGAGGATGGGTGCAGGAAGGTAGATCCAATTTGTTTACCACCTCGATTGAAACCGCGTTGATATGACTTTTCCCATCAATGATCATGTTGCACACACAGTCTTTCACTTTACATCGAGCGTGAAAGAAATGTTCATCTGGTGTCTCCTCATCTCCTTCAGGTTAACACTCAACACATGTCGAAGAACAAAATCTTCACACATTTCCGCAACTGTAACATCTTCCTCCATATTCTTTTGATCATACAATGGATTAATAAATGAGGTACCAGTCTTTTATTCATTGTACATGGGTTGGTGTACAAGGTACTACTCTTTTCATTCCATGGGCTGCGTCGCACAACCCCAGATTAAACATTATTTACCACGGCATGATCTGCAAGTGCCTTTTTCAAGGCTTGCAATCGGTCGGTAAAAACGTTATATATGATCCTTCATAGTTCCTTTTTTTGAGAGGCATGGCATCAAAGCGTGGAACGGGATTTCCTCGCTCTGATACCAATTTGATGTAAGTACGGAGGGCTTTGAGTTGGTAAGTAGTTCGGGTCTTGGTGAGTTTTGGGTTGACCCAAAATTAGGCAACGAAGGTAGAGTTTCTCGAGTTCTTGATAAGCCGAGATATAGGGTGTTTGGCGACAACGTCGGGTAAATGGAGAAGGAGTTGGGTCAAGGTGCTTTGTGTGGTGGTCATGGGTGGTATGAGGATTGGGATGGTGGTCGGGGTTTGGTAGTTTAGTGGTGGTAGGGTTACAGCACATAGCCAGAATAGTGAGGTTCTTGATTTCTCAGGTGGGATGGACAATGGGACGGTTGAAGGCCGATTCGGGTGGAATGACTTGAAGGCGTGTTAAGGCGATTTGGTAATGTGTCTCATGGGTCTTGTGGCATAGTATGGTGGTGGTGGTTTGATGTTTTGGTGGGGCTAAGGTTGTGGAAACAACATGAGATAGTGAGAGTCTGAGGGGTGTGCTTAGTAGGGACGTTGGTGTGTTTGATGGTGTTTGCGTAGAGTTACGGTTGGTTTCGGATGGAGGCCTTTTGAGAGGATGTTAATCAGGTGTTGTGAGAGATAGTAGAGTGGGGAAATAATTAATTGGAACAAGGAATGTATATGGATTGTTGGAAACAATCCAAGATATAAAGCAAGTCACAATTCGGTCGATATATGGTTCTTGGATGGTAACACGAGGAGTTAATTGCTCGTGTGGTCTCCAAGGATGTTGTGGTCAATTGCACATGGACTAGGTTGAGGTTTGTTGACCGCGAGGCTTAATACTAACCAAGAAAGGGTGACCAAAACCTTATAAAATATAGGTGGTTCTCTAGGAGAACCAAGTGACCCTCTCAGAGGGTCAACTAAGAACTTACAATCCCGAATTGAAAGACCTATCAAAGATGAGTAAACACTCAAGTTTTATATTCAGCAACAACTGCCTAATACAATATAATAGGAGCTCCTTTTATAGTATAATAAGGAACCTTCTATAAAGAAAACATAAATACATAGACTAAAACTTAGTCGAATAAATGGGAAAGATAGAGGGGAGGGGTCCTCAGCCGAGGGGACCTTCACGTCCAAATACAATGTTTTTGAACGTTCTTTGATGTCTTCCATACACGGTTATTTATCACTTAAATGATCTCCTTGGAGTGTGTTGAGATGCATGCCCCTTGGTCGATTGGTAAGGACAATAACTCGGCCAACCCCTAGGCTTCACCGAAACGTGTCCTGGATGAAATACACCCACAAGATTTGTCCATCTTGAAGATCACATCTTCTAGATGGTGCATGATCCTCTTGTGGTCGTGTACACGCTTTTCCATGTCATCTCAGGATGAGGATTCTCTTGGCTTAGTCATCTACTCCTCATTGAATGTGTCCTAGTGTGTCGCTACAAGATATTACATCACTTTAATATGTCCTAAGTAAGTTAATCTAAGAACTTAAAGACAATAATTTAAAGGCAAGGTCTCGGCCAAGACCAACACTTAAGGCAGAATAAAATATAACCCTTTGAGACAATAATGTATTGTCTGCTACGCCATTCCATACTCTATACACTTTCAAACTTCTAGCCATGTGTTCATGATTCACCATTGGCAAACTTGAAGTTTTACTTCGTATCTTGAATTGAGGAATTATGTGTGAGGTTTGATTTACATCACTAACAATTGATATCAAAGATAGATCTTTCAATTAAGGCTAAAACCTTGGAAGACTAAAGATGGTTGCACCTATTGAAATTCAATAAGGCCAATCAACAACAACACCAGCTTTTGATTTTGAAGAACTATCTCTTCTGACAAAAAAATTGTAAAGGATGATCAATAATATAGTGTCCTTGAAAAGAGGAAACACCGCTAACAACAAAGCATTTAACATAGGCAATTCAGATGCATGTCAAAGGTGTGGAGGTTCTGATCACTCCATAAGGGATTGCACAGAAATAAAGAGTGAACCAAGAAGGAGCTTGTCTAAAAAACAAAGTAAGAAATAGATTCCTAAATATAGAATTACCCACAAGAGAGTAACTCAGGCAATCAAAAGCGTTCTGGCAGCTATAGGAGACTCTTAGAGGAAGATGAGAGTGATATAGTTAAAAGAGAAGACATGTCCTTAATGACCAAAGAAAAGTATGCCAAGGATGAAGAACAACAACAACACACAGTATGTAGGTAGTGCATGCTCTAAAAACATGACAGGTGATAAAGAAAGTTTTCTCTCACTAGAACCCTATCAAGGAAGAGATGTGGGTTTTGAAAGTGGAAAGAAAGGAGACATAATTGGAATTGGAAGAACTGCAAGATCCAACTTCCATGCAATTGAAAAAGTATGCTATATCAAATGTCTAAGGCATAATCTACTAAGTGTGTCTCAGATATGTGATAAAGGGATCTTTTCATTAGAGGATTTCTTAGTCATAAACACAAAAATATGAAGTTCAAGGAACTATTTCTTGAACTAGATATTCTTATGAATTCTGCAGGAAGAGAGCTCGAGGTAGAAAAAAACTCTCTTCTCTCTTCATGCAAAACCCTAACATTTGAGCGTACACCCTACCCATGTCCATGCCGGTCACTAGCCAGCTTGCTCTGACAGCTGGCCAGACACTCGCTTTATTGTCTTTTTCACAATTACCACCCCTCACTAACACTCAACCACCCGATATTACCCTTAGCACTCAAAACCCTAGTTCTAGCAAAAACTTAGCCAACTTGTTGAAGATTGGATTTTAAATCCCATGCAAAGAAACGTGAAAGCAAATTCCATTCCCATCAAAGAAGTGAAATACATTAATAGAGAACCAGTTGTGAAGTGGACAGAAGCAGAACTCTCAAGAATGGATATTATGGAAAATTTACAATATGCTATCATCGAGGAATTCTCACATGGATGGCTTGAGATGGAAGAAATACGCAAAACAATACATGTGCAATATGGAGTTAAAGGAGAATGTTGTATTGGTCACTTCAGTAATCATCATGTTTTAATACGATTCTTTTTAATGGAAGATATCATGAATATGATGTCTAAAGGTGCATATTTTATCAAACCAAATATGGATTATCACTAGATGAGGCCCCTAATTTATGAATTCAATTTCAAGATTAATGAAGAAATGACTAAGAAAATGGCTTGGATATCATTTCTCAATTAGCTGCCTACTTTCATTGTAAAAGATTCACTATTTACTCTTGCTTCTATTGTTGGGATTCCATTGCATCTAGATATGTCTACAATAAACAAGACTAGACCTAGTTGTGCGAGGGTCAAAGTGCAAGTTGATTTTTGAGAGATTTTCAAAAATCAGTGAAGATGGTGATTGAGAATAAAGATATTGGAGAGATAAGAATAGAACAGGTTAAAGTACAATATGATTTGTTACCTAAATAATATTTTGAATGTAAATTACAAAGGCATACTGAAGAAGACTATTTGGAGTTTGCGTCCAGAACTTATACCTAGTTATGATGAGGAAAAGAAGGAAGTATAGTAAAGCAGACAAAGCCTCAAAGAAGAATGGGAACTCAATACAAGGGACATCAAAGTCCTCAAGGGTTATTCCCAACAAGGATTTTTTCAAGTGAAAAGATAGTTGGTGATCCAGGAAATATGAATATAACATGATAAATGAGATTTCAATAATGGAATTTAGACTCGGACTTTAGATATGGGTAGGGGTGAAAGATCAAATAGTAGGTAAAGAAGTACACACTCACAAGTTTGATGCTCTTATTGAAGTGGAAGAAACTCAAGGCAATAAAGTAAGCAAGAAGAAAGAAGAAGAGGCAAAGAAGAATGGAAACACTGCTAACAAGGAAAATGATGTGATAAAAAATGTTGTAAATAGTGGTAAAAGAAATACAAGCAATATAAGCAGTTGGGGGAAATGCAAAGAACAATGAGGCTCAGCAAAGTACAAAGGTTCTTAAGGGGGAAACAAGAAAAGATTGGGTGCCATAATGCTTTGTTAAAGGAGTTCAATCTATGATTCCTGCAATGAAATGAGGAGATAGAGTAGAATCTGAAGAAAAGGAGATATAAGAGGGTGAAAATATAAGATTGAGAATGCTGAGGTTTCTATCATCCAGATCATTTCATCTGATGTAGAAAATTCAGTGAAAAAGTGAGATGCATAGCAGACATTTAAAGAGACATGATATTTATGTATCCACAGTCATGAAGGTGTCATGTCCAAAGAAGTTGTGATTGAAGTTAAGGAAGTGAGACAAACAACAGATGTTTCAGAACAACTGATGATTATAGATTGAATGTGGTAGAATATGAAGAGGTTATGGAAGGCCAAGATGATAATAATTCTTCTAGCATTTTCATCTATCCACTACCCATAGATACTGGACTTGCTAATGTGTCATTGATACTTAATACACTAGTCGTAGAGACAGATCTACAGACAACACCTGTAATAGCAATTGACACAGGAAATCCTGCAACTAAGAAATTGGATTTGGTTGTGAATCATCCAAATCTTAGTGAACAACAGATATATGTGTTAAGGAAGGATTAACCTAATAAGACTCTACATGATGTTGTCTGTCATAATATTGGGTCATTAAAGGATGGAACTAAAGAAGTAGAAGGCAATAGAAAAAACATAGAAAAAAAGAATGCGGAGGACTCTTTGAATCAGAATTTTGATCAACTAGCTAAAGAAGCAGACATATCACCAAGATCAATAAAGAAATGAAGCACAAAAGAAAAAATAAAAGGGAAAAAAGAGGTACGACAACCTACAAGGGTTGTTCCAAAGAGAATTTCCAAAACTATTTCTAAAAGATTCAGGTTAGTGAATACACAACAAGCCTTCCATAGGCTTCAGATGTTAAATATCCCTTAAGAAAGGAGTTTTCACGTAAAAATTCTTGTGTTCATATACATATTTTGCACTTTACCTTCTTGCATAGTTTCTCAAAGAACCTCATTCTTTGAGAGCTTAGGTCACAACCAAACTAACAATTAGTATTAGAGCTAGATCATTGAATTACGGCTAATACCTTGAAAGACTGGATATGGTTGCGCCATTTGGAATTCAATATGGACAATCAACAAAAACACTAGATTTTGATGATGAAGAACTATCTCTTCAAACAAAAAGATTGCAAAGGATGATAAAAAAGAGGGTCCTTGAAAAGACGAAACACCTCTAGCTACAAAGAATATGACAAAGGCAATTCATATGAATATTAAAGGTGTGGAGGTCCTCATCACTTTATAAGGAATTGCACCAAAAGATAGAGCAAACTAAGAAGGACCTTGTCTACAAAAACAAAGGAATGAACAAGTTCCTTAAAATAGAATTACCCCCAAGAGAGTAAATCAAGCAATCAAAAGGGCAGCTATGAGAGACTCCTTAGAAGAAGATGATAGTGATAGAGTTAAAGAGAAGACCAGTACTTAATGACCAAAAAAAAGTCTACCTTAGATGAAGAAATAACAATAATGAACACTCATAAATCTGATTATGAAAAGGATAACACAAAGGAAAAGATGAATAATAATAGCATCATACTGTATGTATGTAGTGCATGCTCTAGAAACATGATATGAGATAAAGAAAATTTCCTCTCACTAGAACCCTATCAAGGAGGAGGCGTGGAGCTTGGAAATGGAAATAAAGGAGACTAAATTTTAATTAGAAAAATTGGAAGATCCAACTCCCATGCAATTGAAAATGTGTACTATGTCAGAGGTCTAAGACACAATCTACTAAATATTTCTCAAATGTGTGATAAAGGGAATATGTTTATCTTTTCATTAAAGGATTGCTCATTCACAAACACAAAAATATGGAAACTGGTTCTTAGAGGAAATAGACAACTTTATACACCACAGACATCATGGGTTCATCCTAACATCAAATTGTAGGTCTTACTGCACACAAAATAGACTCAATGATATGGCACAAAAGACTTGCACATGCCAGTGTTTTACTACTCAACAAGCTGATAACAAAGGAAGTAGTTCTTGGACTACATATTCTTATGAATTCTCTAGGAAGGGAGCTCGAGGTAGAAACAAATAATCTATTCTCTCTCCGTGAAAAATCCTTAATTTTGAGCATAAACCCTCCCCATGGCCACGCCGGCCAACCTACTCGGGCGACTGTCCAGACTCTCGGTAGTCATTCGGATCAATTCCTATCTTTGGCAGAGTTTGCATACAACATCAGTTATCACTCCAGCATTGATATGGCACCATTTGAGGCTTTATATGGTAGGATATGTTGTTCTTCGATTGGGTCATTTGATGCGTTCGAGTTAAGGCCCTAAGGTACCAATTTTTCGAGAGAATCCTTAGAGAGGGTGAAGGTGATTTAGTTTAAGCTCCTGGCACCTCAGAGTATACAAAAGGAGTATGCGGACTGGAAGGTCCGGGATATAGAGTTTATGGTTGGTGACATTGTTCTATTAAAGGTCTCATCCATGAAGAATGTGATGAGATTTAGCAAAAGAAGGAAGTTGAGTCCAAGGTATATCAGACTTTTTGAGATTCTTTAGAGGGTTGGAGAGGTGGTATATGAGTTGGATATTCCACTAGTTCTTTCAAGCGTCCATCCGATTTTCCATGCTTCTATGTTGAAGAAGTACCATGCCAATGTGTACATTATATGGGACTCCATATTGCTTGATCACAACTTAGAGTTTGAAAAGGAGTTTGTGGCCATTTTGGGCAGGCAAGTGAGAAAGTTGAAGTCTAAAAATATTACGTCTGTGAACTTATTAAGGAGGCAACTTGGGAGATGGAGGTTGATATGCGGAGCTAATACCCTCATTTATTTACTACTTCCAGTACATTTCCACTTTTCATTTCTCCCCATTCGAGGATGAACATTTTCTTAATTGGCATCTGATGTAATGACATGTGTGGTCGTTTTTAACTAAAGACCCTTCTTTGACTAAATTACCATTATCGTAGACTAAATTGAAGAGCTTAGAAATGATAAGTTTGACCCAAAGTTGACTTTCGGGTATATGGGTTTATTTCCGAGTTTCGTCCCTTCCAATAATTTTGGAGGGGCAATTGTGACTTAGTTGAGTCATTAGTTCAATATTAAGACATTCAGATGTACTTTGAGGTTATATTTGTAAAATTATGATTTTTGGATGTTTTTGTAGATTTCATAGAAAAGTACGTCTTAGCTTGATCATATGAGAAAGCCCAGGGAGCGAGCAAGTTTGTACCACTTTTTACCTTGGGTAGCATGTTTGGTTTGTATGCTGGGGGTCCAGAGAGTATTTCAGGTGTTTGGTGGAGGATTTATTAGTTTCCATGTTGTTGGTCTCTGGAGTACGCACCAGCGGCTGTCCATTCGCTTCTGCATACCCACCTCTGTGGAGGTTGGCTCGCAGATGTAGGTCCTGTGAATAGTTGAGTTTTTCGCTTCTGCGGATACTTTTCTCGTAGAGGCAATGACGCCTCTGCAGAGTCATTTTCTCCCCAGCGATCCTCCGATATTTTTAAGTGACTCCACCTTAACGGCCTTTTTTTCGCTAAAGCGTGACCGCCTTAGCGATGTCGATTCTCCTGAAGCGGAATCGATGTTTCAATCAGATTATTAAATGCCCTAAAACGATCCCTTTTCCCTAAAATATTTTTTTGGATTAGAGATCTGCTAAGAAGGTATTTTATGAGGATTTCACTTTGGTATTGGAGATATAATTTCATCCATTTTTATTAGTTTATTTTTTAAGTCTTCTAATCCTAGTGCAATCTCTAATTGGGGAGGAAGATGGCATAGTTTTCATGCTAAAATAAGAGTAAGAATCTTGATTTGTGGATTGATTATTGACTAGATGATTATAATATTGTGAACTAGTGTTGATTAATGTTCGTTGATGATGTTTTAATGGTTAATTTGGTATTAAAAACCCTTTTGAAATTTGGGGAAAATCTAGGGTTTGGAATTGGGTTTTTTTTGTAATATTGCAATTGAGGATCCAATTGGGTTTAGTTTTCAAATTAACTTAAGGATATGATTATTTCATAAGTTATTATACTTTTTGGGTGGTGATCGGATCTGTATCTACATAAAGGAAAGATGCAACAAGTGTATCATGAGTACACATCGTACCCCTGTAGACATCATAGGCCGACAACGATGAAAGTACATAACCAGAGATAAATACCAAGTTGACACAAAATAACCCTATGCTACACAGTCCAATATTCCAAATAAAGACACATAGCCCACATAAAGGTTTCCAGAGTTTGCATGCTTCGTTGCTCCATAACCTATTCACACTATTCTCCTTTTAAAAGTTCTACCCTAACTCATGTATCAAAAAAATTATAATTCTACCATGTCTAGACATAGTCGAATCATCAACAATCACTTCAAATACAAGTTCAACTGTAACTAATCAATAATATGGTAAATATATGAATGATATGTATGCAATGCATATGTAAGATGCATTTCCATCAACCGGTATACACATTGCACAGAGGTATGTCATATGAAAGTGACTCATGGGAGACCCGCAAAGTCTATATACCTCTCAGCTCCGGAATAAATCCTCGGATCATGGAGCCCAGCTCTTGGCTGTAATAATATCATGTTGCGGGCGTGCAACTCCAAACCAGCCCCGCATATCAATATCATGTCAGTGTTTCCATAATCTCAACAGTGTTATTTCCTTTCCTAATCCCTTGGATCCATAGCATAATCATACTACTCCAATATATTATCATTAGGACAATGAGTGTGTGAATGCAAATGACATATATAAGGCAAGAATAATGATATAATGAGATGCAACCAAATAATAGATGAAAAATCATATGCTTCAAAGAATTCATACGCATACAAGTCCAAGTACAATCTAAGATATGATATCGAAAGCATGTGTGATGAGTAAACATATCAAGTAACTATGACGACAATCCTAAATAATTAGTAGTCAGAAATAGCACGAGGCTGATTCCCTAAATCTAATCATCATAGTTCAACACCGGTACCCACTTAAATATTCATCACAGCCGCTTGAGTGGGAACCCCAAACACGCCCAATACCCCGCAATATTTATAACTAATTACATACTTTTATTGATATCTCAAAAAACTAAACCATATCCTACCTCACAACCGAGCAAGTGCGCTACCCGATCAAGCCTCAGTGACAACCTTGCCTCTTCTCTATTCCTCGTGACAGTCTCGGGCCCACGTCTCCAAGATAAAGACCTTACAAACACGACTTTAAAATACTGACCCGGACTCACGTCTCCAAGACTCAAACTCTAATACTCAAAAACCATTATTACATACTAAGTAATCATATCCTTAAATTAATTGAAAATTTGTTGACATTTTAACCCTCAATTGAACAATAATCAAAAAGCCCCAATATACAACCCTAGAATTTCCCCCTTTTGAAAGAAAGCTTCTATAATCCAATTAAACTTAGAAACATGATTATCTATCATTACCCAATACTAATTCACACTAATATCACTTTTGAATCCATAAACCTCTATTAAAAACAACCATATAACTCTCTTATTCTCATAAACACATGCAATCATTTTTTTCCAACATAATAATATGGTAAACCACCATTAAAGAGCTTATAAACATCACTTAAACCATAAAAAGGGAAAGAATCTAATACCTCAAGGCCAAAATGCTCCTAGGGTTCTGATTTTCCTCCAAGGGCGGCACTGGTTTTGAGATTTCTAATTTGGGTAAAGAATTTTCTAACATAGGGATTATATAGGGACCTGGTACATTATTTCCACCCCAGCTGAATCGACTCTGTTGGAGCGGACCCGCTGGGGTGAGAGTCACTTGACACCTCACCCCTCGCCATGGCGGACCAGATTCTGAGGTGGTAGAAACCCCTAACTCTCCAATCTCCGCTTTGGTGAGACAACCTCCCATCGAGGCGGACCCGCCGGAGTGGATACTAGTATTTCTATGGCAGACACCAGACACCAACAGTAGGAAACCCATCCAATCCTTCTCTCAAACATCTGACACACTCCCGAGACCCCTCGGTCACAAACCAAATATGCGCGTCTAAGATAAATAGTTCTACTAACTCACTCATACCCTCAGATTTCCCAAAACCAAGTTAAGTTGTACTTTTCTAAAGAATTGCTCAGGAAAACCAATTAATCAAATTTTACAAATAAATCCATAAAGCACATCTGATTCCTTCGAAAGCGAACCAATAACTTGACTGAGTCATAAATGACCCTCCGGAACTACCAGAAGTGATGGAACTCGAAAACAAACTCATCTAGCTACAAGTCAACTTTGAGTAAACTAACCAACTCTAAATTTCCAGCTTTGGGCTTTTTCATCCAAAACTCGTACAAATAGAACTCGGGATCTCAGCCACCCATCCCCATACATGACAAACCACACATATAGACTACGGGAAGGGTCAAATATATAAATAAGTATTTGTATCCAAAAATGACCAGATGGGTCATTACATCGCTTTGAGGTGGGTTACAATTTATCTTTTGTAGATTTTGATAGAAGTGCGTATTAGTTATAAATGTTGAGGGTTATTGGGCGTGTTTGGTGGTCTCACCTTAGTGGTTTTGATGAACACTAGGGTTGGTACCAGTTTTGAACTGTGATAACAGGTGATTTGGTGAATTAGCCTTAAGCTGATTCCGACTATTGTTGTTTGGGCTTGTTGATATTGTTGATATTGTTGTGTTTATTCATCACGTTGCTTTCAATATGATATCCTAATTTATGAGGATTATGTGATAATTGCTTTCTGAAAGAATGTGATACTCATCTCGTATGCTTGATTGCATCTCATACATCCTTATTTCTTGTCTTATATTATCATTTGCATTCATACACTCATAGTTCTGATGATATTGATATGAGAGTGGAATGAAAATATTATGGGTTCAAAATACCGGAAAGGTAAGAATACATTATGAAATGGTTGGCAATACTGAGATGATGATGATATTATATAGGGCTCGGGATTCATGCCTGCAACGGATGTTATTATAGCCAAAAGTTGGGATCCGTTGTGAAATTCCAAATGAGTATATGGATGGTGCAGGTCCCCTATGGATGGCAGTTCATAGAATTTGAATGCATGTATACTAGAAATGAACTGTACCTACTATATGCATTACATTCATATCATACCTACATTATTATATTAATTACATATTGATTGGTAAAGTGGTTGGAATGGTTAATGAAACTTGGATAATGTCTTGATAAATTATCTTGTTAATTGATCTCTTGATACTCGAATTATTGGTTATTGAACTCCTTCATAAATAAGGTGACTTATTTTATTTAGTGAAATCTTATGTGAACAAGGTGACTTATTTGATTCAGTGAAATCTTATGTGGACAAGGTGACTTATATGATTTATCGAACTGCTTAGTATAGAATTACTTGAGAGTCAACTTGATATTTATCTCTGTTATATATCTTCCGTCGTTGTCGTCCTATGAAGCCTATGGGGGTAATTTATGTACTCATGATGTAAATCAAACCCCGAACATAATTCCTCAATTCAAGACAAGAAATAGAGCTCCAAGAATGCCAATGGTGAACCATAAAAACACGGTCAAAAGCTTGAAAATGTATGGAGTGTGGAATCGCTTAGGAGACAACACTTGATTGTCTTAGAGAGAGTTGTATTTTTTTTTGGCCTTAAGTGTTGGTTTTGGTCGAGGCCTTGCTTTAAAATTATTGTCTTTAAATTCTTAAATAAACTGGTAGTTAGTTAGGACATATTAAGAACCCTTAGCTTCACCTAGGACACATTTAAGACACTATGTAAGGGGGAAATATGACTAGGCCAAAGTAAGCTTCATTCAAGAGTGACATGTCTAAGAATTCACAAGGCAACAAAGGTTAAATGCACCATCTAGAAGGTGTGTACCTCAAGAGGATAAACCATGTATGTACTTCCTAAATTTGACAACATCAAGATGAAGTTGAGGAAGCCAAGGAGTTGCTCGAATTACTCCAACCGGTCGGTTAAGTATACATATCAAGGGAGATGTCTCTCACCACTCTCCAAGAAGATTATTTAAATAGTTGACTAGATCACATATGAAAGCTATCAGCGGAATTTCTAGAACACATTGGAGTTTGGGATTCACTCCCCTCAGCCGAGGAACATACCCCTCCCCCATTCCCACCTTAGTCGAATTAATTGGTAGTTTGTGTCTTTATATTTTCCTTCTAGAATAGTCCATTCTCTACTATAAAATGGACCATTAGGCCGTTGTAAAAATCAGTTGTTGAATGAAAGACTTGAGTGTTAACTCAATTTAGCTAAGCATTTCAACCCGGGATTGTTATACTTAGTTGATCCTCTGGGAGGGTCGCTTGGTTCTCCGGGAGAACCACCCTTGTGTCGAAGGTTTCGATCACCCTTACTAGGTTAGTCTTGAGCATTTCGGGCAGCAAACCTCATGCTAGTACTTGTGAAATTGATCAAAACATCTTGGAGCCCACACGAGCAATTAACTCCTCGTGTTATCATCCAAGGACCCATATCGACCGAATTGTGACTTAGTTTGTGTCTCCGATTATTTCCAACAACCGGTATACAATTTGTGCTCCAATTACTTGTTCCTCCACATTTCTACCTCCCATAATACCTCAATACCATCTCCACTAAAAGGCCTCCATCCAAAACCAAACTCAACTCCACGCAAATACCACCAAACACACCAACGTTCCCATCAATGTCTCTACCGGACCCTCACTGCCTCAGGTTATTTTCGAAACCTTAGCTCCACTAAAATACCAAACCACCACCACCACCCTCTCCCACAAGACTCTCGTGATCATCTCCTAAAATTCCGACTCATGTTTTTAAGCTAAGCCGTCTGAAACAGCCTTCAATCACCATACTGCCTACCTTGCCGATAAATCGAGAACTCCATTTTCCTCGCCTACTTTTTGGTCAACCCAAATCTCACCAACACCCGAATCACTCACAAAATCAATGCCCTCCGTACTTACATCAACTCATGATATACTTGCTGCATTCTTTTTAGATGCAGATACAATGCCTTCTACCAGTTTAGGACATCGTGGCTGAGTTTGAGCAGGAGGATTTCCTGTGTTCAGGGTAAAGATGCTTCCATTCAGCATACCCTATATGTTCTTATCTCTATTTTTTCTTTTACTTATTTCGGGAGACATTATTAGACTTTTTAGACTCTTGTATTATTGACCAGATTTTAGGGGTTCTGTTAACTATTATCAAACTTATTTCTGCATTTATATTATGACTAGATAATTTTGTTAAGTATTTTGTTGATTCCGCCTTTTTTACTATATTGTGTTGGTAAATTGGGAAGTGATTCACCTATCAATGGGAAAAGTGTAGGTGTCATCACGATGCCTAAAATGGGTCATGACATAAGGAGTGTGGGATATATCAGTTTTCAAAATCCCACTCCCCATTGCATATAAGGGAAGCATGAAGACCATTTGTATAAACATAACTGAGTAAGAGGCAACAATCAAATGTTCCAATGAGCAAAAACCTCCAAATGCCGACAATAACATCAAGTTTGATAGGCATAGAAGTGAAGAAACATGGTCCTTTAAAAAGGCAACAAATGGACTAATTGAAAGAACCAACATCATATTGAGTGGCCAAGAAGACTTAATCAGGGCCTAACCTTCAAATTTAAGGAATGAGTACATGGTTCTGAAAAGGGAGGTATACAAAGGTCAAGCCTAGGGCTGTCAATTTCATCCTAACCCGATGGATATTTGATCCACCCGACCCGATTATATGGACGAAAATCCGACAAAATATGGATTTTAATCGGGTGACGGATGGATCGGGTCGGATTCGGGTGGACATACATCCAACTCGCCACCCGATCCACCACCCGACCCACCTATCCACCCGTTATAAATTAATTATTTTTAATTCACCCCTCTTGTAGATCTTTTAATATTTGATATAAATAATTGATAAACATGATTGCTAATTATATCTACCAATTTATGGATCTATTTTTACAAAATATAAACTTTTGGTCAACTTTTACATTTAAAATTTGAAATATCAAACTTGAGTTAAGAAATATGTGGGTCACTAACTCGTCCAAATTTAAACAGATTGAACAAATTATATTTTCATCTGCTAATTATACCACTCTAAGTTTGATCAAGTAAAACGTACATTGAACAACATAAGAAAGGGAAAAACAAATGTTGATCGTTTTCACATAAAAATATGAACTCACAGTAGGATTGATGATATTTATTTTATCTTAACAGTTGATATAATCAAATGCAACTTTGTGGGTTTACCAGACCCTTCTTTTTACATTTCTTAGAAATAGATTTGACAGAGTAATTGCTTCCTTTTTTATTGATACATATATGTTGCTTTGTGGTAAGGAGCGAAATTAGGACATCTTACCTGAAAATCAACAGTAACAATGAAGTCTATAAATATTCTACCCAATTGTAACAAATTAAAGTTTGTAAATCCACTCTGCATTGCATACAAATTAGATTATGTAAATCTACTACCCAATACAGGTCCTACTACACCGAGTGGGAAACAAAAATAGAAGCTCTGCCATTCTCGAATTAATCCGTACAATTCTCTACTTCCAATAAAATGAACAAAGTAAAGTTCATTTTTGTGAAATTTGAACTGACATATTTATTAACTGTCATAAGTTACCTACAAAACTTGAGTATCGACCAATTTTCATAAGTCTTCGTCGCTTCCATCTGCGAAGCACCCGATCCACCTGATTCACCCGTGGATGATGGGTGGATCGGATGTGGATTAAAAAAATAGGGTGATGGATGGGTCGGGTGGTGGATGGATCGTTGGCGGGTGGAGGCGGATTGAGCTCCACCCGATCCACCTCCGATCCATTACCAGACCTAGTCAAGCCTCATATATTTTTTGTTTTTCTTGGAAGAATCCTAATATGCATGGTATTTGGCGAACTATTGCCTTTCATTGTGAAAAAGAAGTCTTCGTTGCTTTTTTTCTTTTTAAAAATAATAAAAAGTCAAATTTAATATGTTTGAATTTTTTTGTTCAAGACATAGCGTGTGGATGCAACAGTCCAGCCGCATTGTAGAAAAAGACATAGATGCTTTATTTTATTTTTCTTCTGCTTTAATGTATTTTTAGAACAAACAAATAATTAAAGGTTCTAGCAAAGGTTCATTTAATTTCTCTCTGGTATCTTGGCATGTTGTAAAAGTATACATCGTTTAACCATTTTTCAAAAAAAAAAGGCCAAAGGAAAAGTGTCTGAATTTCGCGTTCTTCTTGCATAGATTTAGAAGGCTATTTGTTTGATTTCTAATCACTATACTGGAATGACAAATTCACAATGTAAAACTAAATTTTATTTAGGCAAATATATTTTTTAATAATGTAAACAGAGAAAAAAATAATTATATGCTTGAAATAAATGAATCACAAAATTGAGAAACGCCATCGTGGTCAGCTAGAGAAAATAATAATTTGAAATGTCCAAAATAAAATGGATAAACAAACGTGAAAGGACACCATTATTACAAATATTCCAAAATAAATAAAAATAATATAATCACTTTTTTCTTTAGGAGGAGAATAGAATTATGATCTCAGATGTGATGAAGGGTTTCCCACGTTGTTAGGGTGATGTAATAAAATGTGGTCAATATGACGCTATGATTCAATTAAGTATGAATATTGCGGTTTTAATTGACAATGTAAAGTGTATAATTTGTTCACATTTGAATCACCTATAGGAAAATAGTACCTTAACTTTTGTAACACGGAAGAGATTAATAGACCTTTACTTAAATACACAAAGAGCCAACTATTTGATTAATATACCTTTACTTAATATCATTAATGTAGCTGGAGCCACGAATTAACCTAATTAACTTCTTACTAATAATAAAAGAGCCAACTATGCCCTTAAATAATGCGAAATTGAGCAGATATGCCTTTCGTTAATAATACACTCATGAATGATACTCAATCAATTCTGATTTTCTCAGATTTAACCAAGTTTAAAAGATTAATTTTTTGACTGACAACCCCCTTTCAATTCCACTAACTTTATAACGGTGTTTATCCACTAAGACAATCAACTCTTGAGGATTGTTGTTATTCCGAAAATTAATAATTTAGACACTATAATTAAACTTTTATCACAAGCTCCACTTTTTATGTATCATAACATGATAAAAATTATCTCGTTCTTAATTTCAGACATAAGTGTAGTATAGAAAATACATGAATCAATTGTACCTCGGAAAACTAAAGAATAAAAATGAGTATATTTTATTAATTATAATTTTCATCACTGAATGTATAAACATCTGTTACATCCATATGTTATTTTATTTACATGTTAGTATGTAAAAATAATAACAATATTAACTTAAGCTAAACTATTTAAATGGAGAATTAGAAATTATTTCTTGCCTTTGGTTATTACATAAACACAATTTGAAAAGAAATGTTAAATTTGTACATATGTTAAGAAAATGTTAAACTATTAACGAAGGCCATATATGCTTAATTTCACATATTCTAAGGATAAATTTTGTCCTTTTCGCTTAATAATCAACTAATTAGGTTAATTGAAGACATCGATTAAATTAAGAATATATTTAGATCAACTATTGATAAAAAATGACATGTATGAGCTAAATTATTAATAAAGGACATATATGGTCACTTTCAAATACTTTAAAAGCATATTTAACCATTACCCCCTTTTACGCTTTCACAATGGAAATTTGATCAAATGGCTAATGATATGGTTAAAGTACTTCACTATAAGAAAATTGACTATTGGTGACGACTTTTCATGGATAACCTTCAGGGTATTTTTGTGGCGATTTGTCAAGTTGCCATTTTTTGAACCCGCCAAAATAAAAAGTTTGGAAGCCAAAGGTTTTCGTGGTGACGGGTTTAAAGTCGTTAATATAAGTATTTGTGGCGATCCAATCACAACTAAACCATAAGTTGTTCTAGTAATAAAAAGAACAATGTGCATGAAAAATAAGAGGATAGCAAAAGACAAATAATAAAAAGAGAAAAATAACAACAGGCAAAATGCCTATATATCTCCTACACAGTTTGTACTCATAAAAAACTTCACTTAAGAGACAGAGAGAGAGATTAGTATGCATAAAAAATCATATTGTCATGATGGTGGCACTTATATAATCCCCCATGTAGGTGAACCACTCTCAACTCATTGAACATGATAAGATATAAGTAAAAGTGAAAGAGGCAAAATGCAGAATGCAAAATGCCTAAATAGCTCATACACAGTTTGTATTCATTAAACCTTCTCTCATAGAGAGAGAGAGAGAGATATTAGTATGCATAAAAAAATAATATTGTCACGATCCCTTTTCAGGAATCATGGTGGCACCTACATAATCTCATCACGTAGGCGAACCACTCCCAACTCATTGAACATGATAAGATACAAGTAAAAGCGTAAGAAAGTGTAATATTATAAAAGTTGTCTGATAATATAATGCAGAAGAAAATGATAAGTCTGATACATTCAAAATAACCCCAAAAATCTAGTATGTGAGTACAAGAACTCTAATACAACAAGATAGTTTGAAAATCAATGACATCAAGTGCCAAACAAAAATACATAATGCTGAAGTCTGAAGACATGTCTCTAGGTCAATATGTAAAGACAATAAAGGAGATAAGCAATCCAGGACATGCTGGAGAAGGCATCCTAACCCTGATAGTCGGGGATCAACCGTTAATTCACTCTTTTGGTATGACAGTTGGACAGGTTTTGGGTGCAGTATATTTTTTTTCTCAGCATGATTATTATGATGACAGCATTGAAAATGTAAAGTAATTGGTGGTGAATGAAAATTGGGATATCAATAGGTTGGAAGGAATACTAGCAAGTGACATTGTCCAACATATAGTGGATATTGTTAAGCCTCCTAGTAATGACACAGAGATGGATTGACCCTGGTGGGTTCTAAGTAATTGAGGAGAGTTCACAGTTAAATCTGCCTGGGAGTATCTACAGCTGAGAGGACAGGAAAATAAAGTGTACAAGTACATGTGGATTAAGGGGTTACCTTTTAAGATAAATTTCTTTATGTGGAGGTGCTGGAAGTTCAAATTACCATTGGATGAGGTGTTGAAAATGATGAATATTAACCTAGCATCTAGGTGTTGGTGTTGTTCAAGTCCAAGGGAAGAGACAAGCGAACACTTATTTGCTAAGTCTTTTTCTGCTAACAGGACATGGTCCTACTTTGCTTCTTTTGCAGGTATTAACATTGAAGGATTACAATTATAGCAGATTATAGTTAAATAGTGGAAACAACCTGTTAATGATAAGCTAAAACCACTATTTCAAGCTATACCTGATATAGTTATATGAGAGCTATGGAAAAGGAGAAATGCATATAAACATGGGGGGAATCTATTAGAAGATGCATTTAGTAGATATATGTTACTATTCAAAGGATGGTAAAGATCAGGAATCCAGCAATACAACACATACCTAATAGCTGGAGAGAGTTGATATAGGTTATGAAAGGATATAGACCAAGGGTGAAATTCAGAAAGGTGATATGGCATCCTCCTCCTGAAGGTTGGATATTGTGCAACACAGATAGAGCATCAAGAGGCAACCCGGGCAGAGGAGCATGGTTTTTCTTCTAGGAATGAAGATGATAATTTAATACATGCTCGGACAGAGGAGATAGAATGTGTTACAAATATAGAAGTTGAGGCAGTTGCAATTTAAGAAGCTATCAAATGGTGTACAAGTAAACACTTTACTAAGATCATTATACAAACTGACTCACAATTGAGACAGAAAATATTATCGGAGGAGTGGAAGCCACCATGGGCCATTATGAGATGGATAGATGAAATTAAGTAACTGATGGAAGGGAAGCATGTTCTATATACTTATATCCTAAGGGAAGGGAACAAATTAGCTGACTCAATGGCTAATTTAGACAAATGTGGTACAATCAACTATGATCAGTTCAAGGATATAGAGGTAGTATTTCAAACATGTTGAACTATTCACAGTAGGACACAAGCAACAACAACACATAGGAGGATAGTAAGAATACAATTTCGTGGCTTCAATGGAATGATTTATAACCTAAAAGCAGTGAGGAGCATAGATATCAACCCAAATTTTCATCAACGCAAAAGGAGGGCTCAGTCAATCGGATTTGGTACATACAATAAAAGAAAACAACAGATGAGTACAAAATATGGGCAAAGGGATCAGAAATGTACAAAAGCACACTCACGGTGAAAAGAGACCACAAAATGACGACGATGGAGCTCAAATCTTCATTCCATAGTGCGAATCAGCTTTAGCTCACTTGGAAAACTCCAAAACGCAACTGAAATCATCATTTTCGCAGCGTGAAATGACAAATTCTAGAGAGAGATGCTCTGAAGATAGAGAGACAAGCAAGCGAAGTTCTAGGGCACAAAACAAAGACAACATTTGTTGTCTGATCTTTTTCTTTTGTTTTATTTAATTTCATTTTATTGTTTTTTATTTTTATTTTATGATTGGGACAGCTTTGGGCCTGAATCATGGACATTGTTTGCTTTTTTTATTTAATAAAAGGCATGTATGAGCATAATTTAATTAAAAAATTGACCACGGTCAATATCGAGTCAAGATGACCTTTTTCAGGTGTTTCGCGTGCAGAAGCAGGATTTAAGCGTGTTTTATAATTGAAATTCATACTTGGTTTATGTACTTGAGTTCCAAATAAGTTTCGGGTGGTGATTCCAAGTTTGGAAAATCTGGTGTTTCAGTTGCTGGTTTTGGCCTTTGTGTTTGCGAAGGGTCGCCTTGTCGACAACCGTTCTACATTCGCTTTGGAGGACCAGTGGGCCGGGTCACCGTGTTGTATTTGCGTTCGTGATAGCCCACTCACGTTCACGAAGATGGATTCTCCTGGGCAGATTATTTATTCCAACTTCGAACCTCATTGTTCATATTTCATTTTTGGGACCTTGGGAACTCGGATTTGGATGATTTCAAGGGCGTTCTACATATTTCTTCGCGAGGGTAAGTTTATAACATCCCTTTTACCATTCTACCTTCGATTATTACAGAATTGCATCATAGAAATCATGATTTTTAATCGTAGAAATTGGTGTTTTCCATGAAAATAGGTTTTCAAGTAATTCATCAAATTGGAGGTCGATTTATGGATGGATTTCAATTTCTTTTGATATTCTTACTAATTATACTATGGTTAAATAGATTTCTCAATAAAATTACCGTTTTACCCTTGTGGGCCCGAGGTTTCCTTTTTAGATCCATTTTTAGATTCCGAAATAAAGTATGACAATATGGATATTATTGAATTCGTCTAACTCCATAGAGTTCTATTGTGACTAGATTGAACTTATTCGGTGAGTTTGAACATAATGGAGCTTCTGGGAGGCTTATTCTTCACGCGGATCGAGCTTGGAGTTGTTCGTGATCTATAGGACTTCATAATAAAGTAAGTTGAGACTTACTAGATCTTAATATAGTGTTTATGTGTTGGTTTAATAACTAAGGGGAGTAACAGCGAATTGGGGGTCCCATACTAGTGAGGTTATGAGTACTTATACGGGTACCGATGTACTTAAAAGGGGAATTAATGTAATGTAGTATGTTGTACATGACAGAGATTATGTGTTTAGCCTTTGGGCCGTGAGTGTGGTACTTAAATCCACTTAGGTTCGTATGTGTACTGCTTATTTGGGCTCGTAGCCATAATTAATAGGTTATTGTGATTTCACTTGTATGCATTCATCACTCTACATCTCGTATAAATACTTGAAAAGGATTTGATAATACTGATTGTATTGTTTTTCTTTTGCATGGTGTATACATATTCATATCATTCATACATATTATTATTTTCATTTGAACTGTTGAGATACTAATGAAAGGGGCTTGAAAGTCAGTTACTGGATATGGTACATGGTACGAGGGTGATGATTTATGATGATACTACAGCCACAGTGTTGGGATCTGATGAGAGATTTCGGATGATGATGATATTACAGCCACGGAGCTGGGATCCGATGGAAAATTCTGGATGGGTATATGGACCTCATGAGTCCTCCATGGGTCATGTGATAGCTACTGCAACAACATGTGTATACCGAGACATATGGACATTGCATTACATACATATCATTTGCATTGCATTTCATTCATACTTCTTGATATGTAATTTATGCTATGTGTACCAGCGGTGATGTAAAGATGTAGACTCTATGATCATGTTGTTTTTAGCGAAAGAAAATACTGGAACTTTGTAACTTATTTTTTATATTAGACAGAAATATGAGGCTATGAAAATAATATAAAGAGGGAATTTTTATGACCTTGATTGCTAGAAATGATATAAAGATGGGATCTTTATGACCTTGATTGTTAGAGTTGATATAGAGATGTGATCTTTATGACTTAATTTTCTTAGAAAGAAAGAAAGATGAGATCTTTATGTGTTCCTTAGTATAAGAAGTAAAAGATTGAACATTTAATGGTAATCTTGTTTATTTGGAGAAAACATTGAATCTTGATAGTGATTGTGCCTTGATTCGTGAAAAGGCTGGACCTTTATGAGTAGAACTTATTTAATTAATGAAAAGATATAATCCTTGAGGACTCAAATGCTAATTTGGAAAAGGTTGGAACTTTATTACTATAGCTATCCTACTTGAGGTAAAAGTAGAAACTTTATAATGTGTTATTAAGCGCAATGGACTTTATGACTTGGTGTGGTTGTAGCATCTTTACTTTAATGGTTCGATTATTATAAACTGTACAATTAACTAACCAATAAAGAACAGAAGTATTGGGAGTACCAACCCTCACCACCGCTATAGTTAGGGTCGATCGATGATGCTGCTGGGTACACGTGCTTCCCGTACTCACTATACACTTGTCGCACTCTATTTGCAGATATTGAGCCAGACGACAGCGGAGGATCTTGACACAAAGCTTGGAGATTCTTCTTGGGAGTTCATGGTGAGCCGTAGATTCCATCCCGACACTGGAACTCCTCATCTTCTTATTTTACTTTATGTTCTATATTTCAGAAAGTGGGTCGTACTTAACTTTCAGACTTGTATCCCAATTAGTAAGTTCTATACTCATGAGAATCAGGTTTTGTAAGGTTTATGTATTAAGTTCTTGAGACTTTCACAGTATTTTCTATGTCCTTTACTTCCCCGTATTTATTATCACTATTTTTGTCTTATATGAAATGGGTTCGCCTACGGGTTCAGGATAGGTGCCCTCACGATACAAATAGGATTTCAGGTCGTGACAGGGCCCAAATAAGCAATTTGAAGGGATAAGGTGAAATTGAACAAATTTTACAAATGTGGCCATGAAATGAATAAAAATGTGGCCACCTGAACATTTCAATTTTGGCCGGATTTAAGAATTAACACTTTATTGCAAATCAATTTAAAACAAATTTTTAAATAATACCCAAAAGGTGCAAAATTCTTTTAAAATAAAATCAAATTGAATAAATAAAATTGAGGTGCTATTTGACACTCTATTTAGTTAATCATTTTTCCTAATTTTATGGAGTAGAATATTTATCAGTTAAATGAAAATTAATTTAGATAATTAATTAGATAAATGTCTTCATCAATTTATAAAATTGATAAATATGTTTCAAAAATATATAAAATATGCAAATGATGTACAATAATATACTTGATGATATCTTGTTAATTAAAATGGTAAAATGCCACCGGGATAATATTGTAAAATCATTTTTGTCTTAGAAAATGCACTCCATTCATGACTCGAGAACTTTGAATAATTAAATAAAAGTATTAGAGGGTAAAAATTAGGTGTCAACATGAACTATTCGGAGGCATTATGAAAGGTAAAAGCTACATTGTGACTATGAGACTTCTATTCCGGGCAAGTTGAGATCTTGTACCTTATTTAAAGCGTCGTGGTTGGTCAAATAACTAAAAATGACGGCTTAATGGGGCTAATAAGGGGTTCTTGATACTTGTGAGGTGACGAGCACTTGTATTGGGTACCAGTGACATTTTATGGGTACTTGCATCTTTTAAATTATGTAGTGAATGTTATTCTTTGGGCACTAGCTGATAGATAGTATGATCCTATGGATCTGTGATTGGAGTATGAAGCCCGTACTTTTCAGTCTTTGTGTGAATATACCTATCTTACTTGATATTGTGCTACTCATCACTCCTAAATACTCGTTGAATGATGAACAAAGCTAAAGATGATAGTGTTACTGTGAAATTGATTGAAGATCGGATCTTTATGGCTTTTGTTGATGAATGATTGAGTCTTCATTGCATATATAAGCTTATTATTGTTGCGCATGACATATTCATGCTTCATATGGTATGTCATGCATTATATATTTGAAGATACATATGTGGGTATGACGGAAAATTGTTCCGGATGGGATCATAAGCCTGAGTGCCTAGAGACAGGTGTTGTGAGCCTAGAAATGGCTAGGGAACCCGAAGGAAAATAATTCTGGGTGTTATATGGAACTCGTGAGTCCCTCATGGGTAACGATTCATTAATGTTTAAACGTGTGTGTACCGATGATGAAAAGGCCTTGCCTTGCATAGCATTTGCATATAATTCATTTTATTATTCCTTGTTGCTTTACTTGCCTAAAATGTGTATTTATCCATTTTATCACGCTACTTGACTAATTGAGTTGATTCTGAATAGTTAGAGGTTTCTTACACTTAGGTTTGAACCCTTGATTGATTAGTTTTGTTGATATTTTGGACTGATTGCGGTTTAGTGTAGAAATGGTGTTCGTACGGCCAGCCCTCGTCTCTGTTTTATCTAGGGTCGATCAACGATACTACTGAGTACCCATTATTTTTGTACTCACACTATACTAGCTGCAACTTTTGTGTGTATATTCTATTCCTATTTCTAGTGCACCTCACAATTATCTAACCTAATGAGGTGTTGATTCAAGGCGCCCGGAGTGAGCTACCCGATGGTCCGTACCACCAGATTCTCCTTCTACTTTACTTTTCTTCCTTTCCTCATTTCTAGACAGTATTCGGGTGTTTTACCCAGACTTTGTATTTACTTATCTTAGAAAGTTCTTGTATTAAGTGACACTACTCTTGGGAAATTTCCAGTTTTTTCATATTATTTATATTATGAGATCTTATTTACTTAAATTAATTTGCTTTACTATTTCCCCACTTCATTTTTCTAATTAGATCATTTTAAATGATTGTAGTTGTCTTACTGACTCTTGTGGTTAGTGTCATCACAGCTTAGTAAATTGGGTCATGTTAAAGAAACTTATTTGAAAAATTGGCATGACTGGTGCAAAGGCATTGGGAACACCAATGGGTCCAACATGTTCTCTTGACAAAGATGATAAAGGAAAACATGTATATGAAACTAAATGTCGTGGTATGATTGGTTCTTTATTGTATTTAACTGCCAGTCAATCAGATATTATGTTCAGTGTTTGCAGGTGTGCCTGTTTTCAATCAGTACCCAAGGATTCTAACCTTACAATCATTAAAAGAATTATTAGCTATCTTGGCACAACTACTCATGGCTTCTGCCGTCCAAATTCTAACAATTTTGTTCTATAAGGTTTTTCAGATGTTGACTTTGCATATGACAAGAAATGTAGAAAAATTACTAGTTCCTGTCAATTTCTTGAAAAATCCTTGATTTCTTGGAGTAACAAGAAATAAGGATCTATATCTCTATCTACTACAGAAGCTGAATAGATTGTCATAGGACAATGTTGTGTTCAATTGCTATGGATGTCTCATCAGTTCAGTGATTATGATCTATCTTGTAAACCCATCAAACACTATGATAATACTAGTCCTATTTGTTTATCTAAAAATCTTGTGAATTATTCTAGATCTAAACATATTTATATTAAACACCATTTCATCAAAGATAATGTTATTAAGGGAGATATTAAAATTGACTTTGTGTGTGCAGAAGATCAACTTGCTGATATTTTTACAAATCCTCTCCTTGAAGAAAGATTTAGTTTCTCACCAACATCACTTGGTCTTATTACCAATCCTAATTTAGGTTAATTTTTGAAAGATCCTAAAAGATCTGCTATGAAAGCATGTGTTTTTCCTTATTAGTTTAAAATTATTTTTTATGTTTTACTTGCTTACCTTATTTATCTGTAAGAAGTGAACAATTTTATTATGTGTGTCAGTTATTAATTTTCTTGGTCTATTCTCAAAAGTCCCTTCACGCTATTTTTCACGCCATTGACTCTCCCTATAACGTTTTCCCCGCCTTCTCCACTTCTAAGTGTCATTATATATCCTTGTTCTTCCCTTCTTCCTTCACCTGTCTTTTTTCATCTCTCATTTCTCTTGACGAAACCCTTTCCATGTGTAAAAGTGAAAATTTCCTATCATACCTATACTCACCATAGTAATCGTATCAAGGGCAAAGGGAAGCCCTCATAAATTCTAAGCACTTTGCTCACTCTTTCTTTTATGATGCTTCATATTTCATTCCCATTAAAAATCTTGGAAAAAGACAAGTTGATCATGATGATTATTCTGATTCACTCAAGAAAATCTAACCTGACACTAAAAATTTCCTTAAATGAAAGAAAATTTATGAGATACTCCAAATCAGGTCTTTTCAATATCTCCTAAAGAGTAACTTCTTGTTCATGGTCGCATTGTGGATCTTGACCTCCTGCATTCTCAATCCTATAGGGTAAAATTTCTTTTTAAGTTTCAAGGTTGGGAATATTTTTCAATAACCCCGTTCGAGTCTATGAAACCCTTGTTCGTATGTCTTATGCAAATCTCAGATCTTCTAAACCCAATGAACTTGAATCTTTTGTTCTTGAAACAAGGATTTCGATTGTGATGTTTTTCACTCTACATTTTACTGTCACTGCTCTGGTTTATGCAATCTTCCCAAAAACTCTTGGCATGACTCACAAAGTGTCATATGAACAAGCCAAGAAAATTCTTACTGATTCCTCTGATGTCCCTGCTCGGTTAGGATCTTATGATATTTCTTTTGAACTCCGAGTTCTTGTCCATATGGTTTTTACCACCATTCTTCCTCGTGTTGGTTCTTTCTCGAATTTCACTCAGCTAATCACCATTCTTACCTATTATATTTGCTCACCAAAAAAAAAATTAAGCGTTCCTCCATTGTGATAAACTACTTGATTGAGTGCTCCACTGATCCCTTCAGCATTCCTTATGGTATGATTATTACTCATTTGCTTAAATCTAACCATATCAACCTCAAAAACTATTCCAGCATTTTAGTCATATAATGTTATAACTCGAGAGCTTTTGACAATATGGGATATGCTCTCTCTAGTGATACCTGGGTCAAAAAGGATGTTCCTAAAGATGTCCAGCAATTAACTCTTTCCAAGCCTAAATCTTCTACCTCTCGTTCATCCCCTCCTCCTGCTCAATTAGACTGCTCTCCGAAATTTCTATCCAAACTCGTAGATATGGATGCCAAGCTTGAGTCTCTCTAAGACTTAATGGAGTCTACTATATACATTATGGAGAAGGTTCGAGGTACAAGCAAGTGATGATGTTGCTCGTCTCAGGTTGACACTGGATCGAGGAAGCAGTAAAGCTATCCATCAAGTTGCAGACAAGTGTTGAGGATCTTCAAACCATAATGTCTAACTAGTTTGAAGAAGTCTTAGTTGTTATCACTACAAAGGTTGATGAAATTAAGGATACTATTGTCAACACCCTGACCTATTTTTTCACCCCTCTAGTTATGTTTGGATGTTTTTGTGATAGTTATTTTACATGATGTAAAAAAGACCATGAGCTCTAAGTTTCAATTTGGTCCGCAAGGTAATATGCTCGGAGTTCGAAAGATTATCGATCGACCTATGGTAACATGCCTAATGTGGCATGGAAAATGGAGTGGAGTTGGAGTTGTCACGTGAAGATCCGAGAAGCATGTTTATTTTCAGCCTTCTTGTTGGTCTTGGCCGAGAGAGCGTTGTTTTCTTTTAGCTTACTTTAATTTCTAGATTAGTTAATAGTTTCCTTAGGACACAATAAACTATGCAATAACCCCTAGTTCCCCTTAGAACACAATCAATGCATCATGTTAGAGAAAGGGTGACAAGGTCGAGAGCTTCCTCCAAATGTGACTTGGTCGAGAATCGATAAGGTGACAGGGATGAGGAATCATCTAGAAAGTGTGGTTTCCAAATGGACAAATCGTTCATGAACTTGGCTACTTGGGAGACATCAATATTTGCTTAGGGAAGGTGAAGAGTTGGCCGAATATACTCACCAAGGCACCCCAAAATCAAGAAGCTTCCACAAGTGCTTCAAGGAAATGATTCATGAACTAACTAGTTCATGCATTGCTATACAATGAAGATACAAAGGAAAGGCCTAGAGAACATAAAGGGGTGATCAAATTCTCCTTCCCATTCAGTCAACATACAAGAGTGGTCTAGGAAGCATGCATTCTTAGTCCCCAAGTTAACCCAAACCATGTTCCACTTATCCACACTTGGCCGAGAGGTTCAAGTAGTTTTTGTCCTTTAATTTGTCATCTAGAAAGGTCCATGTATTACAATAATAGGACCCTTAAGATGTTGTAAAAATGAAGAGTTGATGAATAGAAAAACTTGAGTTTTACTCAAACACTAAAGTATTCAACTCGTGTGTTGTCTACCTTAGTTGGTCCTTATGTGGGCCTTTGTTTCTTATGTGAATCAACCCCTTAGTGTAAGTTGAATCTAGGACTTGTGTAACCTAGTTAAACCCAAGCTAAGGTCCCTTGGTGCAAGTGGACATGATTTGGGTTAACTGAAGGACTTGTGTAACCTAATTAAACCCAAGCTAAGGTCCCTTTGGTTAGGACTGGTATGACCTAGCTAAGCCAAAGATTAAGGAACCCCCTTGGTGCAAGTGGACATTGGAACTTGTGTGATCCAACCAAACGCAAGCCTAGGGTCTATCATAAGGTTACCGGCCACCATCACTTGGTTAGTACTCGAGCTTGTACTTAGCAACCTCAGTCTAGTCCTTGTCCAATTTTCCAAATTCATCTTGGTGTCGACTCAAGCATTTAAACCCTCGTGTCATTATCTTTGCTATATCGACCGTCCTATACTTGGTTTGTACTTGGGTTCGCACCTAGCATCCCATGTTCATTCCTTGTTCAAACCGCCATCTCCTTTCTACTACCATATCCCATAAGACTTCTCAAACACTACCACTCAAAGCCACCAAACAAAAAAAGTCCACAATCACCCGTGTCATTCCGACAACACCAAACATCCCACTAAACACCCCAACCGATAACCTAATTATTTCAGTAAACTTCAAACATCCTCCATCCCTAAACAAACAAAGCTTGATGACCAGAACCACCCTACGTTTCTACAATAACCCCATAAAACACCTAAACCCAACTCTCCCTAGAACTACTCGTAACAACCACCAAACACCACATTGCCGGCAGAATACGATAAACCTAAGAACCCCATTTCCGTCCCATTTTCGTGTCGACCCGTATTCAACCAAACTATGACCCACTTACCCACTTACCCACTTACACCTCTCCTTACTTATATCAGATTGGTATCAGAGAGATGTCATCCCGTCCGACGCTATAGCTCACATAAACAAAAAAGAAAAACTAAGGAGGATCATCAATGACATTCTTGCGGAACATGCACATGCCTTGAGAAAGGAACTTGCGGAGCATGTTGCGGGGAATAAATCTGAATCCAGGGCTGTGAAAAATAGCCCAACACATGAAAGGGAAACCAAAATCGAGGAGATCCTAGAGGAAAAACAAGGTTGTACCCTTTTCACTAATCCATTGTATCTTGTTGAAGAAAAAGGCAGTACCTCCTTCATTAATCGATTGTATAATTAATAAAATGTGGGGGAAGGTAATGATCTTGTGGAGGTGTGTAAAAATTTAGTACTCCAATATGTGTTGAGTGTTCAACTTTAAGAACACGAGGAGACACAAAGTGAACAATTCTTTTACACCCGATGCAAAGTAAAAGACAAAGTGTGCAACATAATCATTGACGGAAGAAATTGTATCAACGCGACTTCCGTAGAGAAGGTGAAAAAATTGGACCTACCTTCCCGCAACAATCCTACACCATATACTCTCCAACGACTAAACCAAGATGAAAAGCTAAGAGTAGAAAAACAAACTCTTGTTAGCTTTTGCATTGGCAAGTATGAAGATAAAATATGGTGTGACATCCACCCTATGGATGTGTGTCATATTTTATTGGGATGACCTTGGCAACTTGATCGGAAGGTGAAGCATGATAAAGAAAAGAATACCTATTCTTTTTGAAAGGATAACAACAATATCCAATTGGTGCCATTGTCACCGAGTAAGGTGAAAGAAATAAAAATCCGAAGTGCCGAGAAGGGCAAGACCGAGGCTCTCTTACTTAATGCACAAAAGATAGAAGAAGAATTTAAGAAGGGGAGTCTTCTAGTTCCATTGGTGTATAAGGAAAGTCTTGTGAAGGACATGATTGGAAATGTCGGCCCTAAGGAACCCATGAAGAAACTTGAAGATATGTTGTCGGGTGATCTTACAACCGAGTCTTTATCGATGGAGGGTATTGTACATGCTCTTGCTTTATTTCAAAGAAGTTTATTCCCTAACCACCATTCCGATCGACACCATCCAGAAAGGGATACAGCCTCTACCTTGTTAGTGCAAAAGAGAAATGTGTCTTGGCACACATGTGATCTCATCCAAGCGATCGGCAACAACATGAAATGCATGTTTTCTATGATGAGGTGGAAAATTTATTTTGAGGAGTCAAGTGGAGCCAAATGTTTCTACAAGATAGACTCAATGAGAGGATACCATCAAAGGGGAACCTGGGAAGGAGATACATGGGGGATGGCTACCAAGGTCAAGCATGATGTGTACGAGAAGCGTGTGATGTCATTTTGAGAATGTAACGCTCCAAATTATTCCAAAAGTTTCATGTACGAGATAACACAAGAATCCATGGATTACACTGCATTAACCGAAGTAGTACATTAGAGCCCCTCCACGGTAGGAACTGCCTGGAATTATTCCAAGAATGTAAATGGAAGTGTGGTAGGAAAATTTCATGGGTTGCCTTTTTTTATCGGCGTTTCATCTGAGATAATGGTTCCCTTATTTCCCTTATTCCGACCATGGAGTTATTAATTGAAGTTAAGCATGATGCTAGAGGAATCGGTGTTGGTCCCATCTTAATTCTAGACTAAAGGTCCATTACTTTCATACAAGGAATTTTGCATCACGGGACCCTTGGTCTTTTTGGAACGTTTAACTTGGCTTATTTTCAGATCATTAGGCTTGACTACACTTAAGGAAGAAAGGGACAATTGAATGCCAAGGACGGATGGACCTTGCAAGATTTTGGCTTTCAAGGTCGAGCACGATTTGTACGAAAGGGGTGCAATGCCATTCGAACTATATGACTCCTCAAGCTCTTCCATACACAAGACATTACGACCGTCCTTGGGATACTTAGTATCATCCAATTATATTCATAACAATCCATCCAAAGAAGGAGCCACACGACGTTGGCCCGAGTATTCCATTGTAAGGGGGGTAAGAGGCTTACATGACTTGGGTTCCTTTTGTCATCAGTTCATTCAAGGTTGTAAAACCATTGATGTCTATAGTCTGAATGATGAGGTATTATTGGAGGTTAAGCGTGAGGTTGGTGAAATTGGTTCCATCTTAACTCAAGACAAGGAACCCATGGACCCCTCTAGTGAAGAATTTGGTAGCCACAACTCACTTCTTCTACCTATGATTCCTTACTCCAGTGGGAAATTATTTGAAGTATGGGACTTTAAAGATATTGGATAGGTTCTGAGAAAGATCATACAAGGAAGGAATTTTGGACGATGATATGAGTTCAACATTGCATATTGTAAACTTATCAATGCACTTAAACGATGAGAATTTGAGGACAAATTCTTTTGAAGAAGGGGAGTATGATGTAAAAAATACCGTGAGCTCTAAATTCCAAATTGGTCATCAAGGTAATATGCTCAGAGTTCCAAAGATTATCGATCGTCCTATGGTAACATGTCTAATGTTGCATGGAAAAATGAGTGGAGTTGGAGTTGTCACGTGAAGATCTGAGAAGCATGTTTAATTTCGACCTTTTTGTTGTTCTTGGCTGAGACCGTGTTGTTTTATTTTAGCTTAGTTTAATTCCTAGATTAGTTAATATTTTCCTTAGGACACAATAAACTATGTAATAACCCCTAGTTCCCCTTAGTACACAACCAATGCATCATGTAAGAGAAATGGTGATAAGGCTGAGAGCTTCCTCCAAATGTGACTTGGTCGAGAATAGATAAGGTGACAAGATTGAGGAATTATCTAGAAAGTGTGGATTCCAAAGGGACAAATCGTTCATGAACTTGGCTACCTGGGAGACATCAAGATTGTCTTAGGGAAGTTTAAGAGTTGGCCGAAACTACTCACCAAGGCACTCCACAATCAAGAAGCTTCCACACGTGCTCCAAGAAAATAATTCATCAACTAACTAGTTCATGCATTGCTATACAATGAAGATACAAAGGAAAGTCCTAGAGAACATCAAGGGGTGGTCGAATTCCCCTTCCCATTAGGTCAACACGCAAGAGTTATCTAGGAAGCATGCATCATTGGTCCCCAAGTTAATCCTAACCCTTTTCACTTGTCCACACTTGGCCGAGAGGTTTAAATAGTTTTTTCCTTTAATTTGTCTTCAAGAAAGGTCCATGTATTACTATAAATAGGACCCTTAGGATGTTGTAAAAAGGTAGAGTTGATGAATAGAAAAACTTGAGTTTTACTCAAATACTAAAGTATTCAACTCGTGTGTTGTCTACCTTAGTTGGTCCTTGTGTGGGCCTTCGGTTCTTGTGTGAAACAACCCCTTAGTGTAAGTTGAAGCTAGGACTTGCGTGACCTAGTTAAACCCAAACTAAGGTCCCTTCAATGTAAGTTTGGTTAGGACTTGTGTGACCTAGCTAAGCCCAACCTTAAGGAACCCCCTTGGTACAAGTGGACGTTGGAACTTGTGTAATCCAACCAAACCAATCCTAGGGTCTATCATAAGGTTACCGGCCACCCTTACTTGGTTAGTACTCGAGCTTGTACTTAGCAATATCAGTCTAGTCCTTGTCCAGTTTTCTAAATTCATCTTGGTGTCGACTCAAGCATTTAAACCCTCGTGTCATTATCCTTGCTATATCGACCGTCCTATACTTGGTTTGTACTTGGATTCGCACCTAGCATCCCATGTTCATTCCTTGTTCAAACCACCATCTCTTTTCTACCACCACATCCCATAAGACCTTCCAAACACCCACACTCAAAGCCATCAACCGAAACAGTCCACAATCACCCGTGTCATTCTGACAACACCAAACAGCCCTTTACACACCCTAACCGAGAACCTAACTATTTCACTAAACAGTTTGTAAGAAATATATGATTACTAGAAGTGATAATATATCTTAATCCGTTATGATTAAATTCATTTATGCCTGTGATTACCAGAAGGGGTTATATTTTCATATGTTTGCTATGGCTACAACAGAATATATGTTAAAATTATTTACATTATATATATACATCGATTTGTTTCTGAAGTAGCAATATCTTAAAAGAGGTTCTAAACTATCATAATTTGATATGCTTAAGGTATGTTCAGATAATTATGTTTCATTCCTGAATAATGAGAACTATTGATAAATATTACAAATACAGATTCATTCACTTCTTCTGACATCCTCCAACACTAAACTAACAAAGCTCGATCACCAAAACAACCCTCAACATTTCTACAATAACCCCATAAAACTCCTAAACCCAACTCTCTCTAGAACTACCCGAAACAACCACCAAATACCACACTACCGGCAGAATTCGGTAAACCTAAGAACCCCATTTCCGTCCCATTTTCGTGTCGACCCGTACTCAACCAAACTCTGACCCACTTACCCACTTACACATCTCCTTACTTACATCAGATTGGTATCAGAGAGTGGTCATCCCGTTCCACATTTTGACGCTATGGCTCACATAAAAAAAAAGAAAAACTAAGGAGGATCATCAATGACATTCTTGCAGAACGGGCACAAGCCTTGAGAAAGGAACTTACGAAGCATGCTGTGAGGAATAAAGTTGAATCCATTTTTGTGAAAAATAGCCCAAGACGTGAAAGGGAAACCGAAATCGAGGAGATCCTAGAGGAAAAACAAGATTGTACCCTTTTCACTAATCCATTGTATCATATTGAAGAAAAAGGCAGTACCTCCTTCATTAATCCATTGTAATAATTAAGAAAATGTGGGGGAAGGTAATGATCTTGTGGAGGTATGTGAAAATTTAGTGCTCCACCATGTGTTGAGTGTTCAACTTTAAGAACACGAGGAGACACAAAGTGAACAATTCTTTTACACCCGATGCAAAGTAAAAGACAAAGTGTGCAACATAATCATTGACGGAAGAAGTTGTATCAACGCGGCTTCCATAGAGATGGTAAAAATTGGACTTACCTTCCCGCAACCATCCTACACCGTATACTCTCCAACGACTAAACCAAGATGAAAGGCTAAGAGTAGAAAAACAAACTCTTGTTAGCTTTTGAATTGGAAAGTATGAAGAGAAAATATGGTGTGACATCCACCCTATGGATGTGTCATATTTTATTGGGATGACCTTGGCAACTTCATTGGAAGGTAAAACATGATAAATAAAAGAATACATAATCTTTTCGAAAGGATAAGGATGATATCTGATTGGTGCCATTGTCACCGAGTAAGGTGAAAGAAATAAAAATCCAAAGTGCCGAGAAGCGCAAGACTGAGTCCTCTACAAGATAGAAGAAGAATTTAAGAAGGGGAGTCCTCTACAAGATAGACTCAAGGAGAGGATACCATCAAAGGGGAACCTGAGAAGGAGATATATGGGAGATGGCTACCAAGGTCAAGCATGATGTGTACGAGGAGCGTGTGATGTCATTTAGAAAATGTAAGGCTCCAATTTCTTCTGAAAGTTTCATGCAAGAGATAACACAAGAATCCATGGATTACATTGCATTAATCGAAGGCGTGCATGAGAGCCCCTCCAAGGTAGGAACTGCCTGGAATTGTTCCAAGAATGTAAATGGAAATGTGGTAGGAAACTTCCATGGCTTGCCTTTTTTTTACCGACTTCATCTGAGATAATGGTTTCCTTATTTCCCCTATTCCGGCCATGGATTTATTAATTGAAGTTAAGCATGATGCTAGAGGAATCGATTTTGGTCCCATCTTAATTCAAGACCAAAGGTCCATTGCTTTCATATAAGGAATTTTGCATCACGGAACCCTTGGTCTTTTTGGAACGTTTAACTTGGCTTATGATCGGATCATTGAGCTTGACTACACTTATGAAAGAAAGGGAAAATCGAATGCCAAGGACGGTTGGACCTTGCAAAATATTGGCCTTCAAGGTCGAGCACGATTTGTACGAAAGGGGTGCAATGTCATTCGAACTATATGACTCCTCAAGCTCTTCCATACACAAGACATTACGACCGTCCTTGGGATATATAGCATCATCCAATGATATTTATAACAATCCATCCAAAGAAGGAGCCATACGACGTTGGCCCGAGTATTCCATTGTAAGGGCGGTAAGAGGCTTACATGACTTGGGTTCCTTTTGTCATCAGTTCATTCAAGGTTGTAACACCCTTGCTGCCCATAGTCCGAATGATGAGGTGTTATTGGAGGTTAAGCGTGAGGTTGGTGAAATTGGTTCCATCTTAACTCAAGACAAAGAACCCATGGACCCCTTTAGTGAAGAATTTGGTAGCCACAACCCACTTCTTCTACCTATGATTCCTTAGTCCAGTGGGAAAATTATTTGAAGTGTGAGCCCTTCAAGATATTGAATAGGTTCCGAGAAATCTCATACAATGAAAGAATTCTGGACGACGATGGGAGTTCAACATTGCATATTGTAAACTTATCAATGCACTTAAACGATGAGAATTTGAAGACAAATTTTTTTGAAGAAGTGTAGTATGATGTAAAAGAGAACGTGAGCTCTAAGTTCCAAATTGGTCCTCAAGGTAATATGCTCAGAGTTCCAAAGATTATCGATCGTCCTATGGTAACATGTCTAATGTTGCATGGAAAAAGGAGTGGAGTTGGAGTTGTCACGTGAAGATCTGAGAAGCATGTTTAATTTTGACCTTTTTGTTGTTCTTGGCTGAGACCGTGTTGTTTTATTTTAGCTTAGTTTAATTCCTAGATTAGTTAATATTTTCCTTAGGACACAATAAACTATGTAATAACCCCTAGTTCCACTTAGGACACAATCAATGCATCATGTAAGAGAAAGGGTGACAAGGCCGAGAGCTTCCTCCAAATGTGACTTGGCCGAGAATCGATAAAATGACAAGGATGAGGAATTATCTAGAAAGTGTGGCTTCCAAATGGACAAATTGTTCATGAACTTGGCTACTTGGGAATAATCAAGATTGGCTTAGGGAAGGTGAAGAGTTGGCCGAAACTACTCACCAAGGCACTCCAAAATCAAGAAGCCTTCACACGTGCTCCAAGAAAATGATTCATGAACTAACTAGTTCATGCATTGTTATACAATGAATATACAAAGGAAAGGCCTAGAGAACATCAAGGTGTGGTCGAATTCCCCTTCCCATTAGGTCAACACGCAAGAGTTATCTAGGAAGCATGCATCCTTGGTCCCCAAGTTAATCCTAACCCTTTTCACTTGTCCACACTTGGCCGAGAGGTTTAAATAGTTTTTTTCCTTTAATTTGTCTTCAAGAAAGGTCCATGTATTACTATAAATAGGACCCTTAGGATGTTGTAAAAAGGTAGAGTTGATGAATAGAAAAACTTGAGATTTACTCAAATACTAAAGTATTCAACTCGTGTGTTTTCTACCATAGTTGGTCCTTGTGTGGGCCTTCGGTTCTTGTGTGACCTAGTTAAACCCAAGATAAGGTCCCTTCAGTGTAAGTTTGGTTAGGACTTGTGTGACCTAGCTAATCCCAAGCTTAAGGAACCCCCTTGGTGCAAGTGGACGTTGGAACTTGTGTGATCCAACCAAACCCAAGCCTAGGGTCTATCATAAGGTTACCGACCACCCTCACTTGGTTAGTACTCGAGCTTGTACTTAGAAACCTCAGTCTAGTCCTTGTCCAATTGGCCAAATACATCTTGGTGTCGAATCGAGCATTAAAACCCTCGTGTTATTATCCTTGCTACATCGACCGTCTTATAATTGGTTTGTACTTGGGTTTGCACCTAGCATCCCATGATCATTCCTTGTTCAAACCACCATCTCTTTTCTTCTACCACATCCCATAAGAGTTCTCAAACATCCACACTCAAGGCCACCAACCAAAACTATCCACAATCACCCGTGTCATCCCGACAACACCAAACAGCCAACTACACACCCCAACCTAGAACCTAACTATTTCAGTAAACTTTCAACATCCTCCAACACTAAACTAACAAGTCCCGATCACCAGAACAACCCTCAGCGTGTCTACAATAACCCCATAAAATGCCTAAACCCAACTCTCCCTAGAACTACCCGAAACAGCCACAAAATACCACACTGCCGGCATAATCCGAAAAACCCGAGAACACTATTTTCGTCCCATTTTCGGGTCGACCCATACTCAACCAAACTCTGACACACTTACCCACTTACACCCCTCCTTACTTACATCATTACAAATAATGTGTTGTCTAGACATAAGTCTAGTTGATTATTTTTAGTTTTTCTAATGTTTTGTTAGATGTGCTCCAACATTCTAATGTTTGCTGGTTAACTGCTATATTGAGTGGTTTAGTTGCTCAGTATATGTGTGATTATGATAACTATTTTCATAAGTATGACTATGATTATCCTGGTACTTGTCTTGTTTGTCTATGTTTTTGTTTTTCCTCTTTTTGTTGATGAGAAAGAGGAGAAAGATTCAGAGATACAGGGGGAGCTATAGGTCGCACTTATAAGTCAACTAAGTTCTTAAATTCTGGGGTAGTCAACTTACTAGAGTCATCCAACGTACTTCCCTATGGGGAGTTACATAATATGGAAGTCAACTACTTTTATCTTAATTCTAATATTATCATCATTAAAATAAGGAAGATTGTAAGGGTAAAGTTTTAATGATGACAAAATTGTTGGATATGTAAAGAAGTACGAAAAGTAAATAAATATTACAAGTGTTCGAAAGGATAAACAAATAGCCAATATTCAAAACTGCCGCAAAGTTATTGAGTCTTGAATCATGATAACCTGAAATGAAGAAACACTAAATTTGGATTGTTACAACTGTGGCTGAGTCGAGAGATGGCTCTCTGTCTTTAAGATAAGATTGTATTAGTGTTCGAAAGATGTCGGTCGAAAGTTGTGTGATCAAATCTGGATATGGCTGTAGTTTTCTGGTAGAAGAGAGTTTTGATTATGCTGTTGAAGGTCAACGTGTTCATGGTGTCACCGCTCCTGAGAGTGGTGGGAACAAGCGCCCACGAGAGGCTGAGGATGTCAACTAGGACAAGAGGAGAAGGTTGAAGATGTGGTTCTATCTTGTAGCAGAAGGCCTATATATGTCCCAGTCAAAGGATCCGAATTATGGTAAGGAGGAAATGGACACTCAATCCGATGAAGTGACTGAAGTGGGCCAGAATCTGAAATTGGGATAAGTAATTTTTCTTCCTTGTCAAGAATAAGATTAAATGATGTCTGATTAAAAAGGTCTTAAAGTAAGGAGGAATATGAAAATGTTTTCGCGAAATAATTTATATTCCTTATGCTTTAAAATCAGAAGTTTAATCTCATCTTCCTTCCCGTTTAAACATTGGATTTTGTAAAAGACTTAAAAAGATTCGTTCTTTTAAGTGTAATTATTAAAAGTGTGTAATGTATGTTCGCACATACGAGGGAAAAAGATCCACTGACTGTGCGAAAACTGTTATCATTCTTAAGTAAGCGCCAAGAATTGTCTAGGCACCAATATCAAGGGAAGAAGACTAAAAGATAATGTCTCATCTTAAGACGTTGACCTTGTCACACTATTTGACAGAAGATCCTTCATTTGATAGGATGATATTGAACACTCAGTCGTACAAAACCTACAAGTGACTGGAGTGGGCCAGATTTCATTAGACACTCAGTCATACAAAGCCTATGGGCGACTGGAGTGGGGCCATAATTCATTTCATAGGAAAAGTAATGGACACCTAGTGTGGTGGACCAGAGTTTCCAGGTCTTAAATGATCTGAAGGCCTAAAGAAAGGCAAAAAAGAAATTGGACACTCAGTCTGCCTAAGCAATTAGTGTGGGCCAGAGTATCCAGATCACATATGATCCGGTTACGCCCTAACCACGGGCAAGAGGTTGTTCATGTGAAGCAACGCCACCTCTAAAGTAGAAGGGGTTAGAGATGTTGTCCTCAATAAGACTTCAGGGAATGGGATCACTCCAAAAGGAGGTGATACATGTCCCAAACTTTGTTTAAGGGACGCTGTTGGTCAAGCTGGTTTGAGACTAGTCCAACAGGTCTGTAATAACTAAGAATGGTACAATATGTCTGTAGCCAAATGAATGATATATTTATAATTCGTGTATCTATGCCATCATAGATTAAAACACGTTAAATAGAAAGTCATTCAAAAGCTAACGAAGTTAAGATTGTTGCTTTCTGTCGACATAAACCCTCAAAATGAATGTGAGGTAGACGAATAGGAAAAATCATCTTTCCAAGTTCCGTCAAAGGAATAGCGAAAGAAGCATCGCTCCTCTAGAACTTAGTCACACCTACTTGGCTGATTTAAGTTTATACAAAATAGAGGGGGGAGACAAGTACGTTGTGACCTCCATTGATGATGGTACAACGTATTGTATCCTTTATTTGTTGAAAAGAAAAGATGAAGTTGCTGAAGCGGATAAGTGCTACAAAGCAGAAGTTGAAAATCAACTAAGCCTACGAATTGAGGAATTCGTAGTCATAGAGGGGGAGAATGTGAAGCATCGTTCATCAAACGACTACTCATTACTCACCTCAGTCTAACGATGTTAGCCAAGCACAAAGTCATACGCCTAAATTATGTGGGGCAAGGTGATCCTTACCGCTAATGCGATTCTCAACAGAAATTCGCATAAGGATAAGGATAACCCTCCGTGTGAAACATGAAAAGGATCTCACATACAAATGTTGTGATGTGAGGTGGCTTGGTAGAAGTTGGAATATCGAAACAGGTCAAGTTGGACCTAAGACTATAGATTGCATATCCATTGGATCTGCAAATAACAGTACTGCTTATCGCCTCTTGGTGTCAAAGAATGATAAATTCTTTGAGGATAACTTTCCTTGAGAAGGAAAAAAAGTAATTGCTCAAGGTTAACAAGAACCCGCGAGGGCCTGACTGTCCGAAACTAGACGTTCCATATCTATAGGACTCGGAAGTTGCTGACTATCCGGAACTTAATATTCCAGATCTACAAAACTCAGGGATTGTAGATGTTGAACCGAGACGGAGCAAAGAGGGGACAAAGACTTGTTCCAGTCCTTCTAGCTTGTATGGTTGAGAACGAACCATGGACAATTAACAAATAATTGTCATCTCCAAAAGCGCTGCTTTGGAAAGAAGCTACAAAGAGATAAATAGATTCCATCATATAGAACCATACTTGTGTAATGGTTGATCTTCCTCCGGGAAAAGAACCTTTGGGTTGTGAAAAAGGATACTCAAAAGTGAGTACAAAGTAGATAGATCTACTGACGAGTATAAGGCCTTGGCTACTTGTACATATGCTTCCCTGTGAATAGCTTAACATCCAGGGCCATTGCAGTCTTTGGTGGCATGGATGTTGAAACAACCTTCCTAACCAGAGAGTTGGAAGGGAAGGATCAGAGTTGGTTTGATGGACTGTTGGGCTTCTTCCTGAACTTTCACTTTGGTCCCTGAAATGTTTACATTTTGGTCCTGGAAGTTTCAGATAAAACTAAGAGTGGCGATGGGCGGCTCGTCAGCGGGCCCGGAGTCTGGCCAGTGAGTCGGGGTCGAGGCGGGGCGGGACGGGAGAAGAGCGGGAGTCGGGTCGGTGGGCTCTGGCGGAGTCAGATGCAGCGGGATGGAGCAAGTCCGTCGATCCCGATCCCGTCGGTATCGGGTCGGGGCGGGCTCGGGGCGGGGAGGGATACGGCGGGTTTTCCTGTTTTTTTTTTAATAACATATGTATAAAAAACTCAATAAACAAAACAAGATAGTGTAATAAAAATATTCCAAGGCTGTTTTTGTGCCTCTTATATTATTTAATAGACATATGATTTTTTTGTAATACAAATACAATTGTCTAAAATCTAAATTGCAACTTTGTGGTGTTGTCCAAAAGTTGCAAATTACATAATAAAATTACAATTAAAAAATTACATTCTCAAAAAAACCTGTTCTAATTGCTTGATGATTTCATGTGGTTCTTCGGTTGGAATTGGTATTTGTTGGTCAAATTGATTCACGTCGCTTCCACTACATTCGGTTAAGATTTCGTTGTAGTTTTCATCATCTTCTTCGTTGATCTCCGGTTGACCGCACCTTCTCCGCTCCGCTCGTATCCAATCTCTGAATAATACTGCAATTTCCAAGCTGTCTCCGGCTAATGAGTGTCTGTGGTCTCCTATTTGATATCTGCCTGCAGAAAAAGCGCTTTCAGACGTAGTTGACGACGCTTGAATGTTCAAAACATCTCGAGCCATCAATGAAAGTGTCGGAAAGGTCTTCTCATTCCCCCTCCAGTATTTCAGCAAGTCTTCATGTCCATCTTCATTGATAACTTCTTGATACGGTACAGAACCCAGCAAAACAAAAATATCCAACTCGCTAATTTGGTTAGTAGTAGAGGTACGACCGCACATTCTATTTCTGAGGCTTTCAATACTAGCCACAGAAACAACATGTCTTTTGTGAGGTTGTGTTGAAGATGAAGAAGATGGTATGGAAGCTGGTAAGTTACTAGCATTTTCTTGTTGATAAAATCTATATATATTTTTGCATTGGTGTTCTACGCTAGACAATACTTCTTCTTTAGTTTGTTCAATAGGTGGTTGGTGATTTAGATTTTTGGGACTTGGAGGTGGTAGTACTTCTATACAATCGTAAATAGTTTCAATTAGTGATTTAGTACCGTCTATTTTAATAGTAGGATTTATCTGAGAACCAATAATATAAATAGAGGGAATAGGATTAAAATATTTTTTTATTTTGAGAAACATTTTTTTAATAGCTGCCTTATAAGCTGGTTTTTCCATATATTCACTAAGTAATAAAAATATTAGAGTTATATAAAATAACATAGTTGAAATAGTAGGATAATATATACCGAAAAAGTCTTTTGTTGCTTGAAGAAATTTTTCTAAAAATACAATAAGTTCGTAAATTTTTGCCCAATCACTATCTAAAATCATATCAGCTGGCTTTTTATTATGAGAGTTAAAAAATAAAGTTATAGGTAATTTATAGTCATAAGCAACAAGTAGTTGCTCGTATAAAAAATTCCACCTAGTGGATACTTCTTGTGGAATTTTTCTAAAAGGTAGTCCACAATCATGACAACTTTTTTTATATTCTTTTCTACGTTGTACTTTATTACTTTTAAAAATAAAGTTTATAGCAAATTGTATTTTACTAAGAATGTCTTCAAAAAGTGATAGACCATCCTTTACAATTAAGTTATATATATGGCACGCACATTTTATATGAAAATGGTCTGGAAAAGATGGAGTTAAACTATTTTTTAAAATTGTAATTGCGTAATTGTTATTAGAAGCGTTATCTAATGTAATAGTCATAATTTTATCGGTAATTCCGTAATAATCGCACACTTGATAAATATTTTCTGCAATAAAAGTACCAGTGTGCCTATCATCTATATATCTATACGCTAAAATATGTTTTTGCATAGACCATTTATAATCTATCCAATGACAAGTTACAGTTAAATAATCATGGACGTTAGTACTACGACCTATATCAGACGTGATAGATACTTTGCCATTAAAATGATATAATGAAAAACGTAAATATTGTTGATATTCATGCGCGAATTTAAATACATCTCTCTTAACAGTTGATCTAGGAAAACCGTTAAAAGCAGGATTATATATATCTCTAATGTAATGAATAAAATCGGGAGATGAAGGAAATGAAAAAGGCAAACCCTCCACAGCAACTAATTTTGATATTGCTTCCCTATCTCTATGTTTATTGTATTTAGAGCCTACAATTCCCCCCGTCATAGGGTTAATTTGACCCTGTACTTGGTTCGGGACAATATCAGTATGTGAACCTTGTCCCGATGGAGCGGGCGTTTGCGCACCCGATTTTGAAGTCTGGTATTGGGCATACCTAGCTGGATGAACACTTACTACGTGTCTAATTAAACCCCCCGTCCCACCGTGACCTTTTCCAGTTTTAAATTTTAAAACATTTTTACAAATTTTACATATGGCTACTTGATTCTCTACGTCCCTATCAAAAAATGTCCACGCATCTGATTATAATGGTCGTTTTGCTGGACCTCGTCTCATACTAGGGGGAATAGGAGGTATTTCAGTTGAAGGTGCACTAGTGGGTGTGTTGTCATCAACATTAGTGGGTATATCATCTAGATCATCGTCTAAATTAAAGTCTTCTTGAGTTCCAGAAAATAGCTCCTGGTCTAAATCTAATGGTATTGTAGGAAAATGTTGAGTATCAACAAAATCATCCTGTGTAGGAATAAGATGACTAGAAGAAGTACCCTTGGCCTGGTTGCCCCTACTAGAAGAAGCACCCTTACCCTTACCCTTACCCTTAAACATACCTTTTAATCCTTCCATTTTAATTATGATAATAAATAAATAAATAATTAAAGATAATAAAATTAAGTGATCTAAATAAAATAAACAGACAATAATAATTTAATGAAGGAACGAATGTACCAAACGCCGACGTAACGTCGACGTGTAATCGAGAGGCTGAAAATTGAAACTTTGCTCGATGGAAGATCCTCAAGCTAGTTGCCAACTTCACTCCCAATTCCCAAATGAATAAATAAAATTGAATATTTAGCAAACAATGTAGACTTGTAGAGAGATATATTGAGAAATTAGAGAGATTGTAGGAAGATTTGTGAGAAAGATGAAGAGAAAATGAGTTATTTATAGTTGGAAAATTGGGTTAAAGTGTAAATATAATAACTTATGGGTTAAAAATAAATATTAAGGGGTAGGGAGGTTGTGGGATCGAGGGCCTAAAATGGCCATTGGCCAACGGCCATAATCTAAAATGGTCGTTGGTGCAACGGCCATTTTTGCAAAGGGGAGAAAAGGGCGAGGTAGGGGTCGGGCTCGGGATGGGGTCGGGGCGGGGTCGGGTCAAGCGGGCCTGGGGCGGGCTCGGGTCTCGCGGGACGAGACATCATCCCGTCCCGAGTTCGAGTCCCGCCCCCGTTATTTATTTTTTTTTTTTTGGCGGGGTCGGGGCGGGATCGGGGCGGGCTCGGGATGGGGTCGGGCTGTCCCGGCCCACTGGCCAGCCCTAGATAAAACAAAAACATTGACTCTGAAGTTAGAAAGCCAACAGTTGGAAAATCAACAGTCTGAAAGTGGAAGTTATATTGAAACAAAAGATACGGGTATCACAGATGACATCTTAGAAATTGGATTTCTAAGACATATAACAGACTGGTCTAACTCCAAACTCAGTTGTGAGATAATTGACAGTCTCGTTGAAGCCACCAATGGATATGAATCATAGAACTGATTGGAATCATGGTGCACCCATAGACAAGGAGCGATATGTGCAGGTCACATGTAGTTCAATGTATTGTACACACTACAACCGACCTGGTATCGGCCTACAAAGTAGATCAGTTGAACTAAGGTTCACTCGTGATTCTGGAAATAATCGATAGAAGGTGTTAAGTCGGATATGACGATATCTGAAATATTCGTTTATCTATGGATTATGGTATTCTGGATGTCCAGTGGTTCTGGGAGAACACATTGATGCAAACTGGACATCAGATATGAAGAACACCAATGCCACAATTAAATGTGTATGGTGGGTCTTGGAAAATCCTCTAAGCAAACTTGCATCGACTGATTCATAATGGAATCGGAGTTTATCGCTTTATACAAAGCATGAAAGAAGTTGAGTAACTTTATGACTCCTTAGAGGACGTCCCTTATTGGGAGAAACCCGTGCCTTCAGCAGTTATACACTGTGGCTAGCCGGTCGGCTTTAGGAAGGACACGGATGACAGCGTCTGGACATATATGTCAGAGACATAAGATCATATGGTAGTTGATCATCACGGGTGACACTTTCTTGATTACTAATCAAAGGATATAGCGGACCCTTTAACTAAGGGACTACCCGGAGATCAAGTGTTCTGTCTGTCTAGGGGAATGGGCTTAAAACCGAATTAATACGAACCTTTGCAGTGGTAACTCAACCATACTGACTGGAGATCCCAAGAATTTGGTTCAATGGGAAAACTAAGCTGCAAAAGGTTCAGTTGAGCGCTTAGGTGGAAGCAAGAGCACTTTGGATGATGATTTCTGTAGGGAAACATGAATCCAAAGTTGTTCCCGCGATAGACATTAAAGTGCTACCTGCATGGTAGGTAAAGGTTAAGCTTCCAAATCTTTAACGATCCTCAAACGGTTGAGGTTAAGGTTGGGGAAACATTTAATGATTCCTAACACTTGTGAAGTGGGGTATAGCAGGATACCTTGTAGGAGATCACGTATTTAAGTGCGAGGACAGGCCATCTCAAATGAACGCACTTAAGAATCCAAGTGTGTCCATGGCCACAATGGACAAAACAATAAGAAGAAAATGAATAAGGAGAGTTATCGTGTTGGTATCATTGTCTTGGCTTACACTAAACACTGACGGTTCAAGACATCACGTTCACCGTGCAGTAAGTAAGTCCGATGGTATTCAACTACGGAAGGTTCAAAACAGAAGCTACCTCTCCTGATGCAATATCTTTTCGCCGAAAGATTGCTGAAAGTAGGCACTTTATGTGTGCGCCAAAATCTCTTTCAAGAGGGGATTGTTGGAAATTTTCCTTTGGTGGGGAGGTGCGTCCACCCATATTTAATGAATTAAACACTAGGATTCTGCATGTTGGAGGCTTTGTCTATTCACACGTGCATAATCTACTAAGTGAGTAGATGACCATAGGGCCAAGAATCGTCAAATTTCATTAAGAAATGAAAGAGATATTGGTCCACGAAGTAAGGTGTTTGAGACATGGAAATATGGTGTGGGACAAATCTACCACATCGGTGGGAAAAGGAAGAATTGTTCTGTTTATAAGTCTCAAAATTGGCTAAGGGTTTGGGACCCCAAGGGGTAACCCATGTGTTTGAAGGAGGGAGGACCTAGATGTGCTTGGGTTCAAGGCTAAGCGCACACACGCACCGTCGCCGCCCGCCCGTCCGGGCCGGGCTCGGGTCACGGGTCACGGGTCGTGGGTTTTGGGTCTTGGGCTTCTTCTGATAGATCCCCAAATTATTTAATATTTACAGTTTGATCCTTGGAGTTTCTGAAAAGTTGAAATTGGGAACGACGGAAGGCAGAAAGTTTCTGCCTACCGTTTTGGGTTGATTTTTGGAGCGTTATTGCACATTAACCAGCCATTACTTGACTGATTAACTCCCTCCATAAATAACCATTACTTGGCTGATTAACTCCCTCCTTCAATGGCCATAAACAACCATTACTTGGCTGTTTAACTCCCTCCTTCAATGGCCATAAACAACCATTACTTGGCAGTTGGAGTCCCTCCTCTTATGCTATATATTGGAGCCTTTTGGCTCAATTGTGGGTGACTGAAAAACGAGACTACTATATACACACAGAGACAAACAGAAGAGAAAAAACATATATACAGGGCAATCTTGTCTTAAAGACAGAGAGTTATCTCTCGACTCAACCATAGTTGTAACAATCCAGATTTAGTGTTTCTTGATTTCAAGTTATCAAGATTCAACATTCAACAAGCTTGCGGCAGTTCTGAATATTGGCTTGTTTGTTTATCCCTTCGAACACTTGTAATATTTATTTACTTCCCGTACTGCTTTACATAATCCAGCAAGTTAAAAAAGTCAATTAACTCAGTCAAGTAATGGCTGTTTATGGAGGGGAGTTAATCAGCCAAGTAATGGCTGGTTAATGTGCAGTAACGCTCCAAAAAATCAACCCAAACGGTAGGCAAAAACTTTCTGCCTACCGTCGTTCCCGATTTCATCTTTCCAGAAACTTCAGGGACCAAACTGTAAATATTAAACTATTTGGGGGTCTATCAGAAGAAGCCCACGACCCGAGCCCGAGCCCGGACCAGACGGGACGGGCGCGCGTGTGGGCTTAGCCTTGAACCAAAGCACATCTAGGTCCTCCCTCCTTTAAACACATGGGTTACCCCTAGGGGGTCCCAAACCCTTAGCCATTTTTGAGACTTATAAAGAGAACAATTCTTCCTTTTTACACCGATGTTGTAGATTTGTCCCACACCATATTTTCATGCCTCAAACACCTTACTTCGTGGACCAATATCTCTTTCATTTCTCAACGAAATTTGACAATTCTTGGCCCTACGGTCATCTACTCACTTAGTAGATTATGCACGTGTGAAGAGATAAAATCTCCAACATGCGGAATCCTAATGTTTAATTCATTAAATATGGGTGAACGCACCTCCCCACCAAAGACAAATTTCCAACAAAAATTAATATTAGTGTTATTTTTAAATCTGCAGGAACATACAAACACTCTACAAGGAAAGTCGACTTATTTACTTTAAGGTATAAGTAATGAGAATAAATGAGTATATATTCCAAGTACTCATTTATAAGAACCAATAAATCAACTCAACGATGCTCAACAGTCTGCATGATTTAAAAAGGGAATGAAGACTCTATGGAAAAAATCTCAATCAGCGGCGGAAAAAATAAATGCTAAGTACCAGCGAAGATTGTCATGCGAGCAATTAAGTAAACAAAGACTGAGCATTTATTAAAGAGTAAATCCTTTGTACCAGCGAAGATTTGAAGCCTCGTCAAAAAGGCATAAGTATCAAGAATCAAGGTATTAAGGGAAACAAGTATTTGAAGATTGCCACGACATCGAGATTTGAAGGATTTTTCAATGGCATCATAAAGATCTAACCTCATTCTTGAGAAAAGGATCAATAAATACTTATCAATTCTCTTGAATTGTCATCTCTGTCAAAGACCCAAACAACTAGTTTTGAAAATTATATAAATAGGCTTTGTTGAGAAGGATGATATACTTTATCTCAATCTTCTCAAGTTTTTTGCTCTACTTTTAACAAGCATTGTAATTCTTAGTGATTTATTGTGTACTCAAAAAAGAGAGAGAAAAATATTGTTGGTGAGGCATTGTTTCAAAAGTAAAAAAAAAAAAAGAGATTGAATATAGACGTAGGAGTTACACTTGATCATCATTGTATCAAGAACAAGTTACAAAGAGCTTACATAGAACATTCTTGAAATCCAAGGGGATTGGGCGAAAATCCATACTAGATTCCAACTTGTACGAAACATCTGGTGTCACTTTACTTTCTAAATTACTTTACATTTTCTTTATTGCTTACATTAACGGTCGACTATTCATACAGTCGATCGACTAGAAAATCGAAAAAGAGTTCAATTCACCCCCTCTTGTTGTCGCACTTTCAATATTCGATACCATGTCCTCCACTCTCTTTAAAGAAGCAATGAACTCAATCATTTTTTACTCAAAGAAAGATTTGTATTGCTTCAATAATGTCAAATCTCTTGGTGGTTTCCTTAGCTAACGCCTTCAATTTTGGTTCCAATGATTTCAGTCCTTTGTCCGTGGATGTTTCCGCCGGCGTTTCTCTCACCATTGTGTTTTCAAGATCTCCGCTTTGATATCAATTTGTAGCAAATGAGCTAATAAAAATTGCAATAAAATAGTAAAAGGAAAATAAATTCAGAGAAGAGAAAGGGTTTCATTTTCACAACATAAAAGACACTGAATCTGATATAGGAATATAAAGGGGACTATTACTTCGCACCCTACGAATAACTAACCTATTGAAAATTGGACACATAGCTAAATTCTACAATATTCTAAGTTTTCACGGGTCATTTGCACTTTTATCCGATTTTATGCTGGTCTTTAATTTTGGCCCATGACAAATAATTTTTTCACGAAACATAAATTTATAATATCTCACAAGTTATGTCTCGCCTGTCTTTTTCCCTTAAAGAAGTTATGCCTCCTAGATATAATTTCGATTGTTAATGAAAAAAAATTAAAGAATAGGAAATTAGGATAAAATAAAAGAAATAGATTGGTGTTTTACTAACAATGACCCAATCTCAAAATTTGCTCAGACTTAAATCTGGCCCAAAAGACAACAAGGCCCCATGGTGCTAACTCATTTCCTTCTTCGTTACCTGTAATAAATTAAACAAATAAGTAGTATCACATAACTCAGCATAGAGGAAGTGTGATAAAATTTGATCAAACAGAAAAATAGTTACTCCTACTATCAAATAAGTTAGGACAGAGGCAGTGTGACGAAATTCAATCAAGACACATATCATTCACTCTGCAGCATGGTTGGTAAAAAGGAAACTATTAATTACGCGCCACCCATTATTTGTAAAAATGTCACTGTCTTTACAATGCCCCACCACGCGGCCTCGTAACCTCTCTCTCACTATGTGGACGGCAGGGATAAATAAGAGCTTTCCATGAAGGATCAAAAAAACAAAACTGAAAATAAAATAATTGAAATGAAATTGATTAAAAAGCACACGTGCTCTTTTTTCTCCTGTCTCTCTCTCTCTATATATATATACCTACTCCCCTTCTCTCTACTGTGTGTCCATTTTTTTAAGCTTACACCCCTTTACCCACAAAATATTTAAAGCATAATTTGTCTCCTTCTGCTTCATCCTCACTCCACCCAAAAAGATGGAGAACATCGGTGAAGAGTATAAGAATTATTGGGAAACAAACATGTTCTTACAATCGGAAGAACTCGATAGGTAAACTTTCATTTGATGCGTTTAATATATTTTTTTAGTTGGATGCTCGAATTATTCGTATTTTTTTTTCATTTATTTTATTTTCTTCTCGTGAGATTACACTGGATACGTTATTCCTGATTTCTCGGAGCACCAAGAAATGGACAAAATGATTTGAATTTTGCATAAGTGAAATTGGTTGAATTGATGCAGTAGCTACTTAGATGAGGCAATCCCAACATACTATGATTCAAGCTCACCGGATGGGGCACAGTCATCGATGGCATCCAAGAATATTGTGTCAGAAAGGAATAGGAGGAAGAAGCTCAATGATAGGTTATTTGCACTGAGAGCTGTGGTCCCAAAAATAAGCAAGGTGACCAATTGAAGCACAAATAGTGATTAAAATTAAAGAAAATTAATTTGTTTAATTTCCTTGGTTTCATTATTTTCCTTGGTTTCATTATTGCTCTTTCCTATTACTTCCTCACTAGTTGGAAATACATATTTACATTAGTACTACTATTATTATTACCATGAAATTAAATACCCCACCTCACATCCATACCCTCAACCTCTTCTTTTCTTTTGCTGACATTGTACTATTCTTGTTTTATTTTCCGTTTTTAATTAATTGGATTTTTCAGATGGATAAAGCGTCGATAATTAAAGATGCAATTGAGTATATTCAAGAATTGCACGAGCAAGAGAGAAGAATTCAAGCAGAGATATCAAAGCTTGAATCAGGAAGGTCAAAGAAGAATAGCGGTGTTGAATTTGATGGAGATGGGAGCTTTGATTCAAAGCCTAAAAGATCAAGAAGACACGAGCAACAGTATGGATATGATTCTTCAGGATCTACTACAAGATCACCACCATCCTCTTCCCCTGTTGATGTTCTTGAGGTAATTAATACTCCAAGAAAAGAATATTTTGGATCTCGACGAAACAGACTTTTCAATCATTTCATAATAATAACAACATATTCCCGGTAATTCAATAAGTTGGATCTGAGAAGAGTAGAATATATACAGATTAGAATATATGCAGATTTTACCTCTATCTTGGAGAGAAGTAAACTATTTCGACAGACCTCTACTCAGAATAAAACAAAACAACTAAGCAGATGAACAAGAAAAAAAAAATAACCGTGTAAATAATAAATTTTGGGTCTAATTCAACCCCAAAAGCTAGCATGTGGAGTGAGAATTGTCGAAGTACACATATAAAGAGTTCATGTTCCCATTCCATATCCGATGTGGAATTCTTAACACTTTCCGCACGCCCAGATTTTGTTAACTGGAGGATGAACAATATAATTTGGGAGCCCAATAGCGACGAACAAATAATTGAAATGAGTCTGACTCTGATACCATGTAAATAATGGATCTTGGGTCTAACTCAACCCCAAAAGCTAGCTTGTAGGGTCACAATTGTCTAAGTCCATATAAGGAGTTAATGTTCTTATTCCATATCCGATATAAACTCTTAACAAACGGAAATTGAAGGATAAGTAATTACATGATGATGGTGGGGTTATATCCCTAAAAAGAAAAAAGTTACTTCTTATTTTTATTTTAAATTTTAAGTTTTTTATGGGTGGTGGGGTTGCAGTTGAGGGTATCTTCAATGGGAGAGAAGACAGTGGTGGTGAGCCTCACTTGCAGCAAAAGAACAGACACAATGGTAAAAGTTTGTGAGGTCTTTGAATCTTTGAATATCAAAATAATTAGTGCAAATATCACTGCTTTCTCTGGAAGGCTTCTCAAGACAGCTTTCATTGAGGTAAGAGAATCTTTTTTGTCACCCTGTTTTCTCTGTTTTTATGCTTTTTTTTATTTCTTTTTTTCTTCCATTGCTTTTCCCATTTTATACTTGTTATAAGAGTTTCTTCAAGCATCCAATACTTACATACATGTGCATCCATGTCAAATAAATTAAGGCTCAATCGGACTAAGGTCCAAGTTTTTTAAAAAAACATGCCAAAAGCGTGAATAATAAAATAAGTAAAACATACTCCATATGCATTTCCATTGCGTGAGCTTATAGTTGATATAGTTGATGATTTGAAGTGACAGTAAATAATTGTTTTCCTGATTTAAGAAAGATTTAATTTGTGAACATTGACAATTTAACTTAATGTATCACGTCCCATGCATTTTTTGCAAGTTATTTAATTTTATTTGATATAGACAATTATATAGTTAATTTTTTAAATGATCTAATAGTGTGATAATATTTTACAGTATATTAATTAAACTCTCGAGGAGGCTTTCATAATTGCAAGGACTTTTTAAATCCAGAAAACTGGAAAAGGAAAAAAATCACAATAAACATCTCGTGTCATGAGATTATTTAAATGAAAAAGGTGGTTGTGCAAATATAAAGTATCCTGTAGAACGTCATACCCACGCTCTTACGGCTCAAGTGAACCAAGTGTAGCATAAATCTTTAGTTTCTGAAATCATGACACGGAAGACTGAAACTTAAAATTCAGTTGAAGACCTGTAGCGTGAGTTTAAATTATGATGAGAGCAATTTGCTCTCTTTTGTGGTAAAACTTTGAAGGTAATATCAATTATTTTGTTCTCAAACCCTGATCATTCTGACACATTTCGCGATTTACTGGTAGTAGTGCTGAAGGACCAAGACTACTATCTCCAAAAATAGTCTGGCGTAAGCCGGGAAGCTGAATATCAAAATAAAAAAAGAATTGTCCCTTACCTTCTTTAATAAATTATTAATTACACGGTTGAGACAATACGTGGATCAGTTTTTCAAGCAAACTTATATTTTATTGATGGTTAGGTCCAAGATAATACATGGTCCAATATTTTGACAAACTAATACATGGTCCATTATTTTTGACAAACTAATACATGGTCCATTATTTTTGACAAGGATGTGGGGCCATGTAATATTTTATGGTCCAGTTGATAAAAATTGAAGTTCGATTATGTGTAGTGCAGTACATTATTATGGGATAAGGTAGCATTATTTTATTGTCAATGATTAGCAGTAAAATCCAGACTGTCATCTGGAAATTTCTATACTGTAGTCCGTAGATGATGGTCGAGGAGATTAAAAAAATATGATGAGCTTTTACTTAATGTCATACAATTTCCTTTTATAATTTTTCTAGCAAATTTTGAAATCATTTTTCCGTTCCATGATTGGTGGAGTTTTCCCTAAACCAAACAATAAAAAACCTGACTTTTGTGTATCAACTCAATTTGGTCTTTTGTATGTACGACATAAAGTAGTTAATGCACATTTGAATGCTGGATATACATATCGTGTATTAGTTGTGTATTACTAATAACAGTGAGTCTTTTATTGGAACCAGAAAAGTTAGTTTGGTTAGTACTTAGTACTGTTTTCTTTTCCAAACTATTGAAAGATGTCTAACATCAAACATGACAAGTCGATCTATTGTCAAAAAGCTGTTGGAAGACCAAGATTATCTATTTGCTTTTATTGTTTCAGATTTAGTTATAAACAATCGAGCACGTGGTACAATACATGTAAAGCTGATTTGTAATTCGTTACTGGTGCTTTAGAACTTTTAAACTTTCCCCTTAATATTACAGGGCATTCATCATTTTGAGACTTAATTAGTAGTCTTTTGCCTTGACGTACATGCCATAGACCTTCCAATAAAACCTAGTACTCTGTAGTTCTGATTAGATTAAGCTCTTTGACAATATAACTAGCCAGCATTTTATCCATAAGACAGAATACATAATTAAAGATCCATCTAAAGTTGAGACATTTTATTCAAATTCCCCTTAAATTATATCTGATTCTAATTATCCCTTGCACTTGACCTTTTTTATAATCGTTACCCCCTCAAACAATAACTAGTTCTAATGTACTTGACTTTTCTATAATCCAAGTGCTTTCAAATGACGTTTGGCGTGTGAGAGTGTAAAAAATAACAACCATATCATATTAATCTGATGTGTAAAAAAACTAAAATATCATTTCCTTTTATATTTATCCATTCCAACAGCTATTTCCCTATCTCCTTCCATATATCTTTTCTATTCCTCCATTAAAATACAACTACCAATTCTTCTTTATTTTTTTATTTTTCTTTTGAGGGGGTAATGATTATAAAAAAAATCAAGTATAAGTGGATAATTAGGATATGTTATTGTTGAGGGGTAACGATTAAAAAAAAGTCAAGTATAAGTGGATAATTAGAACATGTAATTGTTTGAAGGGGTAACAATTATAAAAAAAAAAAAAGTCAATTACAAGAGGTAATCAGGATCAAATATAATTGAAGGCGAATCTAAATAAAACACATCGGGATTTCTTTTTAAGGTATTCTGCCTATTTATAATTAGATGGATTCCTGAAGTTATGAAGTGTACTTGTACAATGATGATTTCTTACTACGCTTCTCCAATGTGAAAAGTTCAATAATTTCTATTAGCTAAATACCTAATATCTACAGTCACTTTTGATTTCTCTTCTCTAGGCTGATGAGGAAGAGATGGATCTTTTGAAGTTGAGGATTGAAACTGCTATAGCTACTTTAAATGATCCAGATAGCCCTATGAGCTCTTAGAACAACAATGGTTTGGATTTAACTATGTTTTTCCTTCATGATAATAAGGATGTATTTCGAGGAGTTCTTTTTTTTCCACGCTCTTTCTACCTCGTCCTTCTTCTTACAGTCTGGCCACGTCCTTTGTCTGGTTGTTTATGTAGTTTGTAGTTGGTGTTTTCACAAGAAATCCCAGTCAATGACAGTCCACCTTTCATGTCATTTTCTAATCTCTTGTCTAAATTTACATAGCTTTATGTTGAAAAATATTAAAAATCACAGGAATTTTCGTAGCTTGAGTCGTCACCCGATATAGGTGTATCCAATAGAATTCTATAAGCTTTACTAATATAAAATTAGGAGCTAGAATATAACAAAATTTAATAATAAAAAAGACAGCACAAATAATTATTTATCCGTAAAATAATACAGTTAAATTTATAGATACGATTATAAATATGTGGATTGAATTGATCAGATAGTACAAATGATAAGCTCAAATTACTATTGTATAACGACATAAAGCGGTCGCCGCTAAATATAGTAATCTAACAAGGTTGAGGTTGAATTTCACAGGGAATATGATGAGAAAAGATTACTTTACATAGTGTGATGCTTGACTTCAGTCGTAATCTTTTTCCGACGAATGGTAATGGAATTTGATATTATAATAACTACTTCAATAATGTAATTAGCTATGTTGATTTAATGTTGATAAAATTAGAGAGAGAAACCAAGGTTGTATCCCCGCTTGATGAAATGTAATGCTACCGGTATTAATATGATATATTTCTTATGGATCGTCAAATGATATGCACTTAATCTCTAAATGATTTCATAATATTTCTCAATAGTCAGAAGGTATTTCCTCTTTATAATTTTTCCAAATATAAAAAAGTCAAAGTGAAGAACGATTAATTTTGTGCCAAGTAAATTCAACTTACTTCTAAGTGAATCTATTAAACGAGGGTTAACGCCCCGAGTCCTTGGTATACATTTCTACCAACCCTATCTTACATTAACACCCCCACCTTAAAGTCATTGCTTGTGCTCAAGGAATTAAAATAATTCACACTACCATCACAAATGCTTAGATATCACAAAGTAAAATTGTCCACAATGATATTGGGAAGTAACTACAAGCATGTATCTCTAACAAATATGACACCCTCTTCTTTCACATTTTCAAACACAATGCACTAATCAAGAATTGGTTGATATTCACAATAAATCCTCATCAAATTATTGGTATGAAAAGATGTGTCAAAGAGCGGTAGTTCGGGAATTCAATCAAATTTACAAGTTTCTCAACCCATATGCCCTCAAAAAGACCAAAGAAAGTCCCACACACAATATTTACGAACAGTCATGACAAAAGGCTAAAGAAAAGAGAAATACTCACACTCATAAAGAAGTCCACCTACCACAAATCGAAATGCCATAAGCTTGTCCTTATTTTCAATTGCCATTAACCTCAGATGGTTTAGTCACGATCATATTAGGTCTTTTTGTGTCTTGTAATGTAGGCTTCGGGACGGGTAAGATAGATATTTAAATTATAATGACTAAACCCTCCTTGAACACTACACTTCAATCAACTCAATTTTTTTATTCCTTTTATTTTCTCCCTTTTTCTCTCACCACCCAGTATGGTCTATCAATTTTATTATTTCAACAGCTTTTTGTCATTATTTCTAGCTAAACATGTTTTTTTTCTTTTTTTTTTTGTTTATTTGTTTACTATTTAGATCACATCGGTTTATAGACTAGGCAGCTCATTCCCACCCCCAATTTAGGCTTTAAGCCTCAATTTTTATGTTTATTGTATCTAACCTCCAACTTTAGGCTTTAAGCCTCTTCTTTATCATTAAAAGTGTCAAGGAGGGAACAAGTACAGAACGGGAACATTTCAAACAGAGGGTATAGGTTCATTCGCGGCTAGCAAAGAAAACGGTTAAAAGGCTCAAAATGGGAGACTAGGGATTATCTACGCAACTGGATAGGCTCATGAAAGACATCAAGGTTTCAAAATCATTCAAGGAAAGCCTAAGATCACTTCACAATCAAACTATGTTTAGAAAAATGGCATGACTAATGGAGCAAGTACTATATTGCTAGTGAGGCATATGAATCTCATAATAACAACCCACAAACACATTGGCATATAGATTGATCACTTCATTTCAAAATGATTCCCAAATAAGTACTCGACGCACACCACATATAAATAGTTATAATGTCATAAAAATATCCATGCATGTCAATACAATAACAATTTTTGAATACATGTTACGCCTCATAGTTTCACGTCTAGTTGTACCGTCGACTGCTATCGGTGTTCTGGAAAGATATGTGACCCTACGAAAGGGTAATAAGAATTTACAACTTGTTTATATAAGTATCAAAATGTTTAGATGTTAAACGGATTGAAGAGAATGTGTTTCAATGAAATCAACAAGTTTTCTAGAAATACGGCCCAAATGTACGAACCATACATTATTGTACATACCGTACAATTTGGAGCTTGAACCTTAATTTTCCCTTCAGATTTTCATGTTTCGGTTCTGGTTATACGGTTCAAATGTACGGACCACACATTTGTAACATACAATAGGGCGATGCAGATTTCGTTTTGTATATAAATTGTGTCTCTCGACTTAGGGACTTCATTGTACATTCCTAAAGACCCTATAACACCCCTAATATCCTCTCAAAGGTTCTATAACACCTTGAAGCTAAATCCAAAGCTAAATAACATAAATTTGACTTAAAAAATCTCGTGAATATCATTAGTTTCCTTCCTTCCTTGTTTTGCTGATTTTGAAGAAGTCTTGGTGATGAAGTAAGGTACGGGTTGGACTGTTCTTGGTATGGACTGACTGGATTCTTGTTATGCTAACGTGGATTGATGGATGAAAGTCATTCGCTTTAATTTTTCCAGGTGATCCCGTTATTGAATGGAATGGAAATGTTGTAGTTCCTAACTGGAGGTTTATTTCTTACCTTAAGGGTCAGAAGATGATTTTGAAGGGATATATCTATCACTTAGTGCGAGTGCAGGATGTGGAGGAAAAACCTCCAACTCTTCAGTCGGTCCATGTTGTTAATAAATTCCCTGACGTATTTCCCGATGAACTTCTTGGTACTCCTCCCAAAAGGGAGATCGACTTTGCTATCGATAAACTTTCAGATACCCAGCCTATATCTATTCCTCTATACAGAATGGCCCCTGCTGAATTGAAAGAATTGAAAGACCTTTTAGAAAAGGGCTTTATCAGGCCCAGCACTTCCTCGTGAGGTGCACCAGTGTTATTCGTTCGTAAGAAAGATGGTTCATCGAGAATGTTATTGATTACCATCAACTAAACAATGTAACTATCAAGAATAAAAATCAATTTCCCAGAATCGATGATTTATTTGACCAGTTGCAGGGTGCTAAGTATTTCTCAAAGATCGACCTTAGGTCTAGATACCATAAGCTGAGAGTCAATGAGAAAGATATTCCGAAGATAGCTTTCTGACCAAGATATGGACACTATGGGTTTCTTGTTATGTCCTTCGGTCTTACTATTGCACCGACGACTTTTATGGATTTGATGAATCGGGTTTTCAAGTCGTTCTTTGATATCTTTATGATTGTGTTCATTGATGATATTCTGGTGTATTCTCGATCAGAAGTAGAGCATGCAAATCATTTGTGAGTGGTATTATAGACACTGCAGGATCATAAGTTGTATGCTATGTTTTTTAAATGTGATTTTTGGTTGAACTCGGTGGCCATTCTCGGGCATATAGTATCAGATGAGGGCATCAAAATTGATAATCAAAAGATCAAGACAGTGAAGAATTGGCCGAAACCCAAAACTCCTACTGAGGTGCGTAGTTTCTTGGGCTTAGCTGATTATTATTGAAGGTTTGTAGAGAATTTTTGTTCTATTGCCACTCCATTAACAAAGTTGACACATAAGGTGACTATGTTTCAGTGGATGGATACGTGCGAAAGGATTTTTCAGGAGTTGAAGAGTAGATTAACATCAACACCTATTCTAGAACTTCTTGAAGGATCAGAGGATTATGTTGTATATTGTGATGCCTCCAATGTCAGATTGGGTTGTGTTCTGATGCAGCACGACAAAGTTAATGCATATGCTTCAAACAAGCTAAGGAGGCACGAGCTGTCACGACCCGACGGGCCGCGACTAACCGCCCTAATGACGTCATTACACTAACCTGTCACACATAATCCAACTAACACTTAATGAGTCTGAAATCCGGCAGCATAACGCTGCAATAACAACATATGCCAGGGTAGGCAAGCCGACAAGGCTGCATTTACCCCCGAATGTACATGCCTCCTGATGAGTTACAACTAGCCATCACAATACAACAGGCAAGCCGACAAGGCTGCCACTAGATAATGGCATATATACACGGGGACACCCCAACACAGAGTACAATAATATAGCTGACCGAAATAGATTTATAACCCTTACATAAGTACAACCCACAACTGTCTACAGACCTCTACAAGAAGGATAACGACATATGACGGGACAGGGCCCCGTCGTGCCCCTAAATATACAAAAGTCAAAATAATAGGGTTCTGTACCCAAAATGACAAAGCTCTGAACCAAAGGAGCTTCCCAACCTGCTGAGTAGGAACCTAGGCATGAGGTTCACCAAACTGAAAACCTGTACCTGCGGGCATGAAACGCAGCCCCCCGAGGAAAGGGGGTCTGTACGAAATAATGTACTGAGTATGTAAAACATGAACCTGTAAAAGAGGTCATAAGTAGCCAACATAAAATAGGAGATCAGTATAAAAATCAGGATCCAAATCCAACTGTGTCATAAATAATAAAAGTCAGTTGCCTTATAAAAATGAGAGTCAAGTCAAGAAAACATGAGTGCCTGTCCATATACATATATATATATCTGTAACGTAACCCGACCCATTATTGTGGGACTCGTTGGAATCATATCATAACCCGGCCCATATTGGGACTCGGTGAAGTCATATCGTAATCTGGCCCATGCTGGGACTCGGTAAAGTCATATCGTAACCTGGCCCATGCTGGGACTCGGTAAAGTCATATCTCATCTATGGATCTATCCTACGTAACCCGGCCCTCTAGTGAGGGTCTCGGTGAAGTAATGCAAGGCTGTGCACGAACATAACTCGGCCCGAGACTCGGTGAGGTGAAGTAGTAACACTTAGCACGAGTAGATATCATGAGTAACCATATGCAAGTAAAAATTATCATTTGACTCTCAATAAAATCATTATAATAATGTCATAATAAACTCTTTGCTGAAAAATCATAGGCACTTCTCATAACAATCCTCTTTAGGAATTAAACTGTATAAAAATCAAGTACGTCCTCCGTACTTTCATTAAATCATGCCAAAAAGAAAGAAGTAAGGGTTTCACATACCTTTTAGACGAACTAATTCACCCAATATTAGAATATGCCTCGTTATAGAACTTCAACCTATAATAATGGTAATACGTTCGTCAATTCTATGATTACTAGCATACTTTATATCGAATAACAACTTCTTATTCTATAAAAATTGGCAAAGACACTTCCCTGCTTTATACATGTTTCCACAACTTCCAAACGAGGCTAATAACATCAATAACCAAACATCAATTAAGGGCACAACCAAAACAACAATAAAGGGAATTTACACATCCACTTCTCATGTAAATTTAGCCTCTTAATCCACCTTAAAAATAGCCCACAAAACAGTCCATGTTCCAACAACAACTAGGGTAGAATGTGCAGTCTTTCTACACCTTTCTACACCCTTCTACACCCTATTCCTTTAGGACTTACATTAGCAATTACCACACTTAAACATGCATAATGGTAACTAAATTTTCAGCATTATAACACCATAAAACAATCCCTAAAACATTCCATATACATCACAACATGTCCAACAATTTCATGCAAGTTCTTGGCCACAACATGTCATAATTCCATAACTCTTATCTTAACTCCTAAAATCCAATTTCGTATTTCAATACTTCCATATAACTAATTCCAACTAAATATCAATGTTTCCTTTCAATTTCATCATGCATTTAGTGACAATAATAACAACAATAACCAACGAATCCAATAACACCAAAGTCTGTCCCAAATTGGCAACTAGCCCAAAATTGTCACATGCAACGCTTAAATTCCAATTTCTCCTTAACACAAATTCATTACCTTAATTCTAACAACATGCATTCCAATTATATTATAGAAAGAAGAATTTTATACCTCAGATTCGTCCCAAAATAGTCCGCAATTTTCTGCCCACTGTTTTATGAAAATTCCCACTCTTTTCGTATTTCTTTCCCTTTTTTGTTCACTTCTTCAACTCCAATTGACATGCAAGTGTTCTACAATGTTAAGCCATCATCCCTACACGTTTTTCTTCCAAAATTTCATCCCAAAAATTCGAAATTTCTGGGCTACAGTTTCGGCCAGCAGTGGTTGTTTTTGCCACTGTTTTTGGTGTTGTTTTAGATTCCAATTTTTGGTGAAAATATAGTCTAAGAAGAGGAGATAAAAATCTTAAATTGGGTATGGGGTTGGGTATTTTTCGGCTGAGCTTTGGAGGAGAGAATGAGAGTTTTTTTTGTTAAGTTTAGAAAGAAGATGAAGAGGTGAGTGTAGGTATATAAAAAAAATCTGATTTTTCCTTTTTACACTTTGGCCCCCAAGTTCTTCAATTAATAAATCTTAAACCCACCTCTTTGGATTCCCGAGAATTTCATAAAGCTTCGTATCCTCAATGTCATAATTTATAATACAATACTATTCCATAACTCCATTGGAATACATTCAACTACTAGGATTAATTTCCGTTGTCACATGTATAGCACTAAAGAAAAACTATTCCGGGATAACATCCGTTTATACACTAATTTTCCGTATTAACATATGTAAGTGCTCCTTATATTCAATATCCGAATCTTACTTCCTTAATGACGTTCTTAATTATCGTCTTAATCTTACGAGGTGTAACATGAGCAAAATTACCCGAATCATGATCTTGAGTTAGCAGTTGTTATGTTTTCTTTGAAGATATGGTGCCACTATTTATATGGAGTTCATGTTGACATGTTTACATATCATAAGAACTTACAATATATATTCAAGCAGAAAGAATTGAATCTGAGACAGTGGAGATGGCTTGAGTTACTGAAAGACTATGATGTGGATATCTTATACCATCCCGACAAGGAAAATATTGTGTCTGACGCGTTGAGTCATAAGTCTATTGGCAGCATGAGGCATGTGGGAGTTGATAAGTTGGAGATGACTAAAGATCTGTATCAATTGGCCAGTTTAAGTGTACGGTTTCTTGAGGCAGGTGACAGAGGTGCTATAGTCCAGAATACCGATGAATCATCTTTAGTGGTCGAAGTAAAGGCATCATAGTTCGATGATCTAGCTTTGGTCAGAACTAGAGAAGGAATACCCTTTCAAAAGTAGCAGTGTTCTAGCTATCAGTTGATGGGGTTCTGAAATATAAGGGTCGATTGTGTGTGCCTGATGTAGGGGGACTTCGAGGGAAAATTATGGTAGATATTCATCAGTCCAGGTATTATATTCATCCTAGTTCATCTAAGATGTATCATGACCTTTAGAAAATATACTGATGGAACTATATGAAGAAGAATGTTACAGAATTTGTCGCCCAGTGTCCAAATTGCCAGCAAGTTAAGGTCGAGCATAAAAAACCAGGAGGATTGCTTCAAAATATTGAGATTCTGACCTGGAAATGGGAAACCATCAACATGGACTTTATTACAAGATTACCTAGTTCTAGTCAGAAGTTTGATTCTATTTGGGTTATCGTGGATAGACTTACAAAGTCAACTCATTTTTTACCTGTTAGAACTAGCTATTTAGTTGAGGATTAAGCCAGGTTATATATCAGAGAGATAGTCTGACTTCATGGAGTTCCGATTTCTATTATATTTGACTGAGGTGCACAGTTTACAGCTAATTTTTGGAGGTCCTATCAGAAAGGTTTGGGTACTCAAATTAGACTTAGTATAACCTTACATCCGCAGGAAGAGCGCACTATTCTGAGGCTCAAAGAAATATTACAAGCATGTGTTTGGACTTCAAAGTGAATTGGAAAGACATCTGCCGCTCATTGAGTTCACCCTTAATAATAACTACTATTTCAGTATTAAGATAATACCATATGAAGCCCTTTATGGGCGGAAGTACTGGTCTCCTATCGGCTGATTCGATGTTTGTGAAACAAAGTTATTGGGGCCTAATATGGTGCAACAAGCCATAGAGAAGGTAAAATTAATTCAGGAGCAATTGTTGACAACTCAGAGTCGATAGAAGTCCTATTCAGATAACTGGCATTGAGACATAGAGTTTGTTATTAGTGATTCAGTGTTCCTGAAGGTATCACCTATGAAAGGTGTGATGATGTTCGATAAAAAAGGAAAGCTTAGCCCCAGGTACATTAGACCGTATCAGATCATACAGAGAATCGGCCAAATGTCTTAAAAGCTTAAGTTTCCCTAGGAGTTGGAAGCAGTTTATTTAGTATTCCAGGTATCTATGCTTCGTAAGTGTTTGAGTGATCCATCCCACATCACCCCCATTGAAGATGTCCAAATCACAAAAGATCTATCATACGAGGAAGTCTTTGTTGTTATACTAGATCACTAGGTCCGTATGTTGCGAACAAAAGAAGTAGCTTCAGTTAAAGTATATTGGTGGAATGATAACGTGGAGTAAATGAAATGGGAGGCCGAGGAGGATATGAAGTCTAGATACACTCATTTATTTTAGACATCAGGTTTATATCAACACTCATGCGATACGATTCCTTTATTCTTAATCTACCCGGTGAGCTAAATCTATCCATCTTTTTTAGGTAATATTATTGAGACAGATATGGCCGGTGCAACCCAGATTTCAGCATATGAGAGTTGAGGTGAGTTATGGCTAACCCTTTTGATTTTTTTTGCATAAATAAATGGTTTTGTGGGGGCCGATATGATGTTGTTATATTAATCTATAGCCCTGTGAGGCATTGAATATGTATTTGGGCTACTTGACATGTTTTGGATAGTCCTGTTTACAAAAGAAACTCTGCCAAAATTTTCAAATTTTTGAGAGTTAGAATATTTTCCCTACACATTCGAGGATGAATGTTTTATGGGGGGTGGGGGGTGGAGGAAGTTATACCCTGTAGTTTTCACATCAGAAAGTGTTGTTAACTAGTATAAGTGTTAAGAGAAGATATGAGATCTCTTGTAAGGATAGTAGAGTGTTAGGATAAGTTAAGGAAGTAGCGAGAATTATAAAGGTTAAGCGAACCGAAGGAAGTACGTTTAAATGCAACTTGGGAGACTTTCATGTTCTATGGTTGGAGTTACGACCGTAAAACTTGTGGCCCTCCACCGTAAATCTTAACAGAATGTTGGTGGAGGAGGAAGTGTTTTACAGTGGCCTTTTATGGACGTAAAATATTTTACGGTGGGGGTTAGCCGACGTAAAATGTTTTAGTGCCGGAACCTCCACTGTGAAAGTGAGGCGGTGGCCGACAATCTCGTTATTTAAAAGGATTTCAGCCTTCATTTCTCACCATTTTCACCCCAAAATAGTTCTTAAGAATCCCTAAATCCTCTCTAAGGGTTCCATGCTTATCCTAGCTAAGTTCAGAAGAAAATAACTCGAATATTATGCTAAGAACCATGTAGTACTTGACTTCCTCTTATTCTTCTCCTTTACTATTATTTTGAGTGGAATCCTCCAACATCAATTTATGGTTTAAGGTGGAAATTTGGTGTCTAAGGTAAGGATTTACCTCTCCTTTGCGTATATATCTATACAATTTTTTGGAATTTCGTTATGTTAAGAAGTAAGTTGAAAGGAGGAGAAATTGTAAAGATGGTATTGAGTTGGGACTTGAACTCATCCATGGAGGTTTCATTAAAGTTTTAGGTGATGAACTTGAATAGGATGTTGATGATGTAGTTGTATCTGTGGTTGTAAGGTTGAAGGGGAAGGGGTTAGGAAGAGAATATCGTTCTTTAACCAAATAGTATGATTACGACTCGCTAAGTCTAAGATATTAACGTTGTACTATCCCTTAATATTGTAGATTGACACGTAGAAAGAGGCGAGCTTGATCTTCCTCAATAGAGCAGCAATTTTAAGGTATGTAAGACTTATTCCTTCTTTTCATGATCTCGATTAAAAGTAAAACAAGACGAAACATTGTTAAATGACTTCCCTTCTTAACAACTTAGTGACAATATGAATGATATAAAATAAATTGAATATTAAGATAACAAACCTAAATATTATTTTTTGTAAGAATGAATTTGGGCACATCTTTTGAGATATTATATTTATTTTTCTCAACAGTTTGCAACATATGGTGCAATGCAGGTCTCATTAGTGTGTAGAATTGAAGAATTAAGAATATATTTCGTCCATTCCAAATAAATTTCTATCACTTCATTTATGGTCCAAAATGGATGAATTTGTCAAAGTCCAAAGATGTAATAATTATTTTTTTAAAATTACCCATATCTTAATGACTATATCAAATTTTAAAAAATTGGGAAGAAACACAAGAATAACACTGATAATTATTCGTTAATTAACTTCATTAAGGAGTGTTCACACCCCAAAAAATCATTTATTTGGGAATGGAGGGAGTATATTGTAGCGGTAAATTTTGGTCCCCGAAGTAGAACATGCTATCCAAGGGTGACTAACCCAATACGTCCGCACACACATCATTAATCAAGCATGATGTGTTACCACCTACATCCTGTGCACAAACCTCTTTGATTAACTCAACTATAACGACTATTATCTCCACGTTTCTTCAGACTTTGAGATTTTATCAACTTCCCACAATTCAAAAGAGTCTTAGCTACAGTACTTTAGGGACCATTTTCAACCATATCAGCTAACCGTGTTAGGACCTGTAGCTTAGGGTGTGTTTGGTATGAAGGTGAAGAATATTGTAATTCTTCTTGGTTGGAGGTTTCTCATTAATGCAATATTTATAGGTGTTTACAATTTACAAACCTAATTGGAGAAGGATCTCTACTTTACATAATTACACTAGAATATTAATTACAGAATATATGGAGAATATTAATATATTCTCTAGCACACCCCCTCAGCCGGAGTGGGAGGAGGCCGGACGCTGAGACTGGATCTGAAGTCAAGGAACAGTTGTCGAGGAAGTCCCTTAGTAAATATATCTGCGTAATGATAGGAAGAAGGAACATGTAACACCCGAACATGGCCCATGGCAACCTTCTCACGAACAAAATGAATATCCATCTCAATATGTTTGGTTCGCTGATGCTGAATCGAGTTATAAGACAAGTAAACAATAGATATGTTATCACAGTAGACAAGAGATGACTTACGTAAGGGACAATAAAGCTCTAGAAGGAGGTTTCTGAGCCAACAATTTCGGCAACAACGTTCGCAACGCCTCTATATTCTGCTTCTACACTCGAACGGAAAAGTGTGGCTTGCCATTTTACAGACCATGAGATGAGGTTATCACCCAAAAATACACAATAACCGAAATTAGATCGATGTGTGTCTAGACAGCCGCCCCAATCGACGTCCGTATAAGATATCAGCCTAGTCTGTGCAGATGGATAAAGATGTAATCCGTAGTGAAGAGTACCATTGACGTACCGAATGATACGTTTAAGAGCGTTAAAGTGAGGCTCCCTGGGAGCATGCATGAACAAAAACACCTATTGAACGACATACGCAATATCAGGCCTAGTGAAGGTAAGACACTGAAGTGTACCAGCTAGACTCCTATAAAGAGAAGGATCACGCACCGGATCCACATCATCGACGCTAAGCTTCAAATTTGAGTCGACTGGAGTTAGCATGATCTTGCAGTTTGTCATTTTAGCCCTGTAAAAAATCTCTTCAACATACTTATGCTGACACAAGAACATTGCATTCTTGGATCTAGACACGTAAATCACCAAGAAATAACTCAACTTACCCAAGTCTGTCATGACAAATTTGAATTTGAGCATGGTGATTATCTCATTTTTCAGCACATCCGAGGAAGCAGTCAAGACCATGTCAGCCACATAGAGCAGTAGGTATGCCGTGTCATTACCTCGATGAAAAATAAAAAGTGAGTTATCACATTTGTTGCACATAAACCCAATCTGCAAGTTATAATTCGCAAAGCGGTCATACCAAGCCCTAGGCCATTTTTCAAACCATAAAGTGACTTCCGAAGCCGATAAACATATTGAGGAGCCGAAGAATGTACAAAGCTAGGTGGTTGATGCATTTATACGGTTTCTTTCAAATTCCCATGTAATAATGCATTTTCACATCAAGATGATGAATTGGCCAATTTTTTCCATAGCAATGCTCAAAATAGTGCAAATGGTGGCTGGTTTAACCACTAAAGGTCTCCCCATAATCAATTTCCTCTTATTACCCCGTGCCATTTGCCACAAGTCTCGCCTTCTAGCGTTAAGCTCACCACTGTCCCTGAATTTGTGATGATATTAGCCACATACAATGAAGCACATTGACCTCTTCTAGTTTTGGGACAAGATCCCAAGTTTGTTTTGTAGTTAGCGCATCAAATTCCTCACTCATGGCCGCATTCCAATTAGGATCAATCTTGGCTTATTTTTGGTTCTTGGGTATAGGTGAGATGGTTGAGTGGATAGGTTAAAGTTGACTTTTGGTTTTAAAATCCCATGTTGGGCATGGGTTTTCATGTGGTGCATTGGAATGGGGACTGTTTGGGTGTTTTGTGGTGGGTGAGGACTCGGACAGTGGAGCGGTGATGGGACGACGGGGCTCGGGAAGTGGGGTTGTGAGGAGACGACGGGACTTGTGGGCAGGGGGTTAGTCGATGAGGGCTGGGGGGTCGGTGATGGTATCGGGTGGCAGTGGGGCAGTGGGGTTGTCACGGGATCAGTGGGTAGGTTGGGGAAGATTACGGGTAGTAGTGGGGTAGTGGGGTTGTCACGGGTGGCAATGTGGTTGTCACGGGATCAGTGGGTAGGCCGGGGAAGATTACGCGTAGTAGTGGAGTAGTGGGGTTGTCACGGGTGGCAGTGGGGCGGTAGGAAGTAATAGAAGCAGTGGGTGCCGGGGAAGATGACTGGGGCAGTGGGTTTTGAGTCGAACTACTAGCTCCATGGATCATATTATTAAACAGGAAGGAAGTGTCCGAATCATCAAGAAAGCCATAGTCAGTGACTTGAAATTTTTGGACGTTTGCAAAAGGAAAGATGTGCTCCTCAAACGTGACATGGCAAGAGACTAAGACTTTATTTGTGGACAAGTCATAGCATAAGTACCACCTATGGTTTGACGGAAAACCCAAGAAGATGCAAGGAGTAGTCCTAGGTGCTAATTTGCGAGGAGCCGTGGAGGCGAGATTAGGGTAGCATAGAGTCGTAGGTGCAAATTTTGGTGCGAGTTTTATTTTGAAGGGTACGGGTTGGTAATATATTCAGAAGGTATGCTACCATTTGTAACATATAGACCCAAAAGGGAGGGGGAGAGAATCATGAAATAGCATGGTACAAATCATATTATTAATGGTGCGAATGATTATTCGGCTTTACCATTTTTAGGTGAGGTATGGGGGCAAGAGAATCAGAATACCATGCCATTGTCCGTACAAAATTTATGAAATGGTGAATTGTTAAACTCACGACCATTGTTACATTGAAACAATTTAATGTTCTTTTCAAATTATGTTTTAACGTAGGATCAAAATTCAAGAAATGTGGAGTAGACTTGAGACTTATATTTGAGCGAATAGACCCAAAGAAAATGAGAGGTCATCTAATAATACCAAATAATATTTATAGGTGTTTACAATTTACAAACCTAATTGGAGAATGATCTCTAGTTTACATAATTACAATAGAATACTAATTACAGAATATATGAAGAATATTAATATATTCTCTGTCAGAAGGAAATGTTTTCGTAGTCATCAAATTACACGACATCTCAACTTAGTGAGCTTCGCTAATAGGATTACTTAAAACATAACGCTTATTACTACTTGTAATAATTCAGCTCGTTGGGAAGCTTATCAACATATCATGAATAGAATCATTGCAACTTCCATTCAAGCTTTTGAAGGTTAGATTCATGTTTGAGTTAGCTTTAAAGGCTCTTCATTCTCCCTCATTTGACCCCAAAGTTAGCTAATGATATAAAGGATACACCATGAGAAAAAGTGTAATAAAGATTGATGATCTCACAGAAGTTCAACGTCCGAAATTCACACTAGCTATTGCAGGCGTAAGATGGTTATCATGAATCATCAAACGTAAAGCCCCTAATGACATATCAACTTATTTCATGTTTCCAAAAACGTGTGTAATTGTTTATCACATCCTATTGTTGACATATAGAAGTTGTTTACCATGTATTACTATTGTTAAGCTTTTACACAAATTATATTTATGAGTATAGGTTAGAGTATTATTTGTGTTCAAACATGAATTATGACTCTTTTCATATGTCCAAATTCTAAAAGTGATTAACAATTTATGACATCAGATGACGTTGTATCTTTCCCCATATATTCATAGACATGACATGCATTCATTGTTTTGAGGTAAACATCTGGTGTGGATACCTCTTAGATTATATAAATACACCTTATAAATGAAAGGGACAAAACATTTAATATTAATGAACAAACAAAAGAAAATGATACTGATAACTGACCAAAGAACTGACTCCTTATATTGAAATCATTAACTCTTGGGATACCATACGTAGCCTATTTACAGCTCAGTCTGTGGAACCCAAAGATATCCATAAAAATATTAAATAAAACTGAAGGGGCAGAATACGGTGCCTTTCTAATATATAAAAAATCCAAAATTAACTTCAACATTACCTTCGTATATATATAAATTAAAAGACTATAAACAAAGTGGTATGTTAAACACTTATGTTAAACACTAAAACAAGTTAGTATGACAATTACTGTAGCACTATTACGAGCCACTAGTATTAAAATTCTCGTGATGCGCAACAAATATTATTTTACAAAATTAATTATAAGAAATTATTATATTATTTGTTTGAACACATTAAATCCAACTGTTTCAATAAAATTTCATTTTCCTTCTCTACACAATGTGATATTACACACATATATTTTTGTATTCCTTCTGCTTCATTTTCTCCCGGTGAGACGATGGGAACCAAAGTTAATTGCTTCTACAATACAACTTACCTACTCGGCAATTTGGAGTATATTACGTGAGCTACCTACTGGATTTTATGACCTTGACATCTTGGAAAGGTGGGATCCAAAATAGTAAAATTGCTCAAGGTAGACACATGTACCTCTGGTTGCTTCCAAATGCACACACAAGTGTAGGTGGTTTTTTTTTTAATTTTATTACATAGAGGACAGGAAAAGGTGAATTGGGGGAAGAGATTACAATATGGGGATTCGAACCCGCACCAACAAGGTGAAAGTTCAGGTAGTCAACCAACTGAGCTACTATATCCCTACAAGCAAGCGCACATGGTCGTATAAGTAATATAGTGATTTTAGAAATCAGATATGGAACCCACAGGGACTTATGATTAACTGTTAGCTAATCTAAATGATCTGAATTATCTATTTAAGAGAGGAAATTCGTAGGTTGTAATTATAAACTAACTAAAATAAAAAGAATACAACAATGAACTTCAACAAAGAAAGAGCGGGTTTTCATATTATCAATGAGAAGAAATCGATCCAGGGCTATGAGCTATGTCACACCCCAACCTACGGGGTGGCCGACACTCGACGCCTGAATAGCCCGAGTGAACCACCTGAATATCATTACACGAACGTACAACCTTCTGGGCCGACAAAGCTTCAGAATTATAACTGTGAAACAACACGACGTAAAGCCCTGCAAACAGAAGAACACAACCTATGCATACATATACATACTAACATGTTTGCCTAACCGGTCGTTGCTCGGTGGTAAATAACGCGCCAGCCCAACCGGTGGTAATTAACAATATATACGACTGCCCAACCAGTTGTAACTGCCAGATCAGTCATAGTCCGGTGGTAAATAATGTGTCTGCCCAACTAGTGGTAAATTATTATACATAACTGCCCAACTGGTGGTAACTGCCCAACCGACCGTTTCTCGGTGATAAATAAAAATAAATAATCATGTCTAGTTTTTTATGAAATGAACAAGGAGTCACGAGATATCAACATAAACGAGAGGTTATAAGGTATGAAAAGTACTTTCGACCATAGAAAATAAGATTCATGGAATCCCTCTAAGAGTGAAGAAACAACATGTTTTCCATCGACCGAAATAGAGTATCTTTAGCGGACGTTTCATCACACGTCGTCACTTTAGCAATCATGCCAAAAGAAGAAAGAATTTAGCCTTAACATACCTTTGACGTTCCCCTTTGCAAGCTAACAAATACAATTAATCATTCACGTCAATCTACAACAACAATTAGAAACCACCACTTAGTCTATAGAGCTAGATTCCGATATGAAATGAGCGGCAAGCTCATCCTAGGCTAATTTAGAAAGAACCTCCCCAAAACCTTCATTTTCTCATACTTCAAATAACAAGTTCCATACCTCTAACATACAACTAAGCATCTATGCAACCCTACCCATCCTTATATCTATCATAACAATCTTAATAGCAGCCTAATCAAGTTACAACCACAACACAACTCCTTTAAGTGTTAATCTTGTACTATCTCCCCACATAGCTTAGTTAAGGCTTATGTGTGATCAGTTTCATAGAAAAATGAAGGAAAGCATACCTTAACCCAACAAGATAAACCTCTTCAACAACTCCTCCTTTACCAAGCACAAAAATACGCATCCAAAACGACACCAACTAAGTAGTTTTACTACTTTTACTTCACTTCTAAGGGAGGAGGGGAGTGATTTGGCTTAGGATGAGTATAGGAAACCTTGTGGATGGTCAAGGGAGAGTTTAGAAGGGTCTGGGACTTGTAGAGGTCGAGAAATGAGTAAATAACATAAACTACCTCTTAAATAGCCAAAGAAAGTCAGCCACCACCTCACATATGCGAGGCCATAATCGGCCGCATTTCCTTCCTGAAATTTCCTCAACTTTTGCTTCTTTTGCGCCCCAATCGGCGAGGCAAATCCCATCCACAATGCATAATGTTTAGCGTATCACTCTAACTTCATCGAACTTCATCGGGGGATGGTTCCTTCAATATGAAAACCTCTCTAGTATCCCTTTAAATCATAAGTGACCCTCGCAAAGGGTCTCGAGTTTCCAGAACTCAAGTGACTAACTATACATTCGATCACACATATAACTACGAGGTATAACAGACTATCCAACAATAACGTTATACTCTTCAATTCATTCAACTTCTTAATTTATTTAGTTTACCGATTGACAAGGTTGATATTACAACTATGAATCTCTCGAGTCCTCTAGTCACCTATTTGTATTACTTTCACGCCTATATCTCTATGGTCATGAACCTTAACAAAAATCCATTTATATTTCATGTATATCAACCAAGCAGAGCGAACTAGGTATATCTCTATCCTAGACGCAAATTTGTTCCTTGATGCCCAAGGTTGAGATTCTGCTCTATTTAACCATATCACTATTCTAGAATTCCGCTCTCGAGTTCAAGCTAAGATTCGTGGATAGAATTCGATTGGTGATCAAGCAACTAAATCATTAAGCTCAAGAATAAATAAATAAAGTAATACTATAAGCTAATTAATTGAAATTAATATTCGAATAACAACGTTCTTGAAAGAACCATAACCCTAGAACGAGAAGTTTAGCTCCACATAGACATGGAGAAAAAATAACAAATCATCCAAAGAAAATATAAAAACTAGTATACGGAGAAGAAAAAGTAAAACTCAATAATCTCCGGCCTCTACGACGGCTCCAAGCTCTCTCTAGGTCAAAGGTTCTGAACTCAGGGTCAAAAGTAATCCCAAAGTTGTCTAAAACCCTTGTCTTATGGAATATTTGTAGGTGTAGCTAATTTTTGGAACTTTTTTTCTCGCGGGGCGAAGTGCCCAGCGAGAACTTCCTCGCATTCTGCTTCGTTTAGCGAGGCCAAATTGGTGCTTTTTTTCTATTGTATTCAAATGGTTGCCACATACTGTTATAATTTCCATCTTCAATTGAAATAATTTACAACTCTTTTCTCTTTTCTTTGTTTGTCTTCAAATGGGGGACAAAAACATGTAAGTGTCCCCATTCCCCCCTACTTTTTGTCTTTTCTGATTCAAATCTCTTCATTTTTACAACATTTTATTCCTACATAGACAATATAATATTAAGCACAAATAAATATAATAGTATCCAAAAGATGATTAAAAATACTAAAATGTGAGGCAAACAATGGGTAAATATATGCCTTTTGGCCGAACATCACCACCCCATTATTAAACTCTTGCTCATCCTCGAGTAAGCACTAAAACCACTCTCAATAAGTTAAGCCTAGGAACACCACCACTTAGATTGATACCCATAATTAGGCTCATGTTACATCCCATCCTTCCATATGCTAATTCACGCCAGGAGTTAAGGCCATTAAACCGTAAGAGTGGAAGTGTCGTAAGAGTTCAAGTGGCAATGTAACGCCCCGAACCATGGCCTAGGAAAAACATGACACTTGATGCCTTGCTGCACATGACTGAGTGAACCACATGGCTGCTGAATCAACATGGGCATCAAAACATGCTATAGTAATGATTTAAAATCATGTAATTCAAACTACTGAATTTATAATCTGAAAGAATATTGCGGAAATAGTCTATAATTATAATAAGTCTGAGTAACTGAAAGACTGACATGACATGATAACTAGTCTAGTCTGTGAAACCTTTGACACGAGTTTGACTGAAAATTGTCTGCCAGGAGAAGGCCCTGGAATACCTGTATCATATAACATAATAATGAAATAATGGACTGACACCCCGAATGAGATGGAGCTCACCAAGAAGCTAATACTGAAGAAATCCTACTAAGCAGATCCGTCGTCTTTAAACTCCGCACCTGCACTATGATGTGCATGCCTCATGCAAAGGGACGTTAGTACATTTGAATTGTACTATATGTAAAGCAACTGAAAGATTAAATAGTTGTGGGGTGCTCAGGAAAAGGCAACCCAAATCAATAAACAAACAAAATTACTGAAACTGAAAACTGAACAAGGAAGAAAAGAATTTGAATACTTCATGTACTGAAATGGAGAGTCACCTGTTTAACTGAAATAATGAATAACTGTGGCCTTAGGCCCAATATGTGCACATAAATCTGTGGTCTCGGGCCCAAGTATATGTATACGTAAATTGTGGCCTTAGGCCCAATATATCTGTGGCATCGGGCCCAAAAATACAGGTGCTCAACATGATCTAAACTACTGAAATATACTGATATAAAATACTAAACCTGAACTCATGAACTAATTAAGAGTTCTGAAGCTTTACCTAATTTATAAACATGCTGAGTATTCTAGACTGAGACTCGTGGATATCAAACACAAGTCTATACTGATTACGCGTTGAGTTCACAATAATTAAAGTGATAATTATGAATAACTACGAATTTATGTTCTGGAGGATAGACATTCTAGTCTTTTCATAAACTAGGGAATAATTTCAAATTCTGAAGTAATTCACAGTAATATCGATGAACGAAGTGTGGGGATTATTAAAGATGTTCCCACACATATATAGAAGCTCTATATACCTTGTTCGCTCCTAGCCTTGTATTAAAAATCTGAACTTTGAGGTAGAAACCTAAATATTGAACCTTGAAACCATGGATTGGGTTTAACTTAAAAACCATAGGTTAAGTCAATGAATTTCTATTTAGAATTTATGTATGTATTTTAGAATTCACTTGAAATACTTGGAATATGCTTACCTTGATGTAGGAAGATGATATGAGAAGAGAACCTTCATACTAGGGTTTGGGAAAAGTGAAAATTGATTTTTTAGAACTAAGTCTCGTATTTATACTATTTACCGTCGCAAGGACTTGACAGTCGAAATTGATGGTCCGTCAATATTTTTACGGTTTGAGTCATCAACAATTGTACGGTCTGTATAATCGAATCGTATTGTATTTTGCAAACAGTTAGAATCGACTTGCTGTAACTTTTTATACGGTCCATATAACTCAATGTATTCTATCAATTCCAAAAACATAATTGACGGTTTACTTCAAAGGACTGTCGATAATTCTTCGGTCCATTTATTCCAGGCGTCAAATTGGGTCTGCAAAACTGAAACTAATTTTCAACTTTAAACTCCCCGTTTTAATTTTCTAACCCTCTTTATCATGAACATAACTTAGTTTAGAGGTATGAGGTGTTACAATATCTCCCTCTTGGGATTATTCATTCTCGAATGATGGGTTCTGGTTCTGGTGATCGAACTTACATACGTTAAGAACATAACTGTACGAATACAGGACTGAATTATTATCTAATTGAAAAGAGTGTTGAACTGAATAGATACTGAATTGAATACTAAATTGGATTACCGAACTAAATACTAAACTGAATACTAAACTGAAGTACTGAACTGACTACTAAACTGAAGTACTGAACCGAATAGGAGGTACGAGTGTAAAGGTTAGTTACCTTCAATATTTTCTGCTTGTTCCTCACATAAGTGCAGATATTTGGACTTCATGTCTTCTTCGGCTTCCCATGTAGCCTCCTCAACACTTCGACTTCTCAACCATACTTTCATTGAGGCAATACCTTGAGTCCTTAACTTTCGAATATGACGATCCAAAATAGCCACGTGGACCTCTTCATAGGTCAGGCCTTCCTTAACTGTAAAGAAAGCGATAGGCATAACCAATGTCGGGTCTCCTACACACTTTCTCAACATGTATACATGAAACACTGGATGCACATCAATCAAATCTTGTGGCATTTCAAGTTCATAAGCCACTTGGCCAACTCTCCTCAAAATTATATATAGTCCGATATATCTGGGATTAAGCTTCCCTTTCATTCCAAACCTCATGACACATTTCATAGATAAAACTTTAAGAAATACCCAATCATCAACTTCAAATTCTAAGTCCCTACGCCTCACATCCAATAGGACTTTTGACGACCTAAGTTGTTTAAATGCTCCTGAATCAACTTAACTTTCTCCATAGCCTGATGGACCAAGTCTGGTCCTAACAATTCTGCTTCACCAACTTTGAACCAACCAATTGGCAATCTACACCTTCGCTCATACAGAGCTTCAATGGTTCCATCTAGATGCTAGTATGATAACTGTTATTATAAGAGAATACAATGAGAGGCAAGTGATCATCCCAATTACCTTTAAAGTCAAGGACATATTTCCTTAACATATCCTCAATAGTCTAAATAGTACGCTCTTCTTGATTATCTTTCTGAGGATGAAAATTTATATTGATATTTAGCTTGGTACCCAATTCCTTGTAGAAACATTTCCAAAAATGCACTGTGAACTGAGCACCACGATTTGAAATAATGGACACTAAAAACCCATGAAGCCTGAGAATTTCTCAGATATATAACTTAGCATAATCTTCTACTGAATCTGTGGTCTTGACTGGCAAGAAGTGGACTTATTTCGTAAGTCGGTCCAAAATTACCCGAATCGAGTCATGCCTTCAGGATGAGCAAGACATACCTGTTATGATGTCTATGTTTATCATCTCCCATTTCCAAACAGGAATGAAAATATTCTGAGTCAACCCACTAGGCCTCTAGTGCACGACTTTCAATTGCTGACAATTTGGACACTTGGCTACAAAATCTACCATATTTCTCTTCATAGCACTCCACCAATAAATCTCCTTAAGATCACGATACATCTTTGTAAAACCTGGATGAATAGAATACCTGAAATTATGCGCTTCTTCCATGATCCGCTCTCTAAGTCCGTCCACATATGGAATACATAACTTGCCTCGGTACCTTAAAGTATTGTCATATCCCCCTGATTCAAAAGTCGTAGTCTGATGCTTGTGAATCCACTCTTTCAGCTGCAACAAAAAGGATCATTAAACTATTTCTCCTTCTATTTGGCTACAAAGGAGGATTCAGACTTCTTCTGGACAACTACACCACCATCTCTGAAATCCATAAGTCAAACTCCTAGACTGGCTAGTCGATGTATTTACCTCATCATGGTTCTCTTATCATTTTCAACATGAGCTAAACTTCCCATGGATCACCGACTAAGAGCATCGGCTACCATTTTCGCTTTTCATGGGTGGTAGAGAACATCTATATCATAATTCTTTATTAATTCGATCCATCTCCTCTGCCTGAGATTCAACTCCCGCTGCTTTAAAATGTACTGAAGACTCTTGTGATCTGTGAAAATATCAACGTGAATGCCATACAAATAATGACGCCATATCTTGAGTGCAAAAATTACGGCTGCCAATTCTAAGTCATGAGTTGGATAATTCTTTTCATCAGGTTTAAGCTGTCTGGATGCATAAGCTATAACCTTACCATTTATCCAAGTCATATTCAAACTTAACCCCATTTACCCAACCTTAACACATCAATAAACAAGTCGATACATAGATCACAACAACCCTTTTAGAATGTCTTCCCAACAGAGCATTACACTTAAACTTACCATGATCACATTAACTCCTTTTTACTTCTTAGCCTTAGATTACTTAATCTCCATACTGTTACAGCCTGACACACATAGATCATTCAACGCCTACTTTCCAAATAACAACACTTATTACAGGTTCCTTACTAGACTCGACACCCAACAACACAGTAAATTACCGGAGAACACACAATGCACATATTTTCCCAGGATCTAGATAATAATCCTGATATATTGACACTTCCGACCACAATAGCAGTAGACATCAAAGGGTTTGACTTACAAATTATATCCACAAAACTCATGCATAAGATATCAAGCCACACATGACAACATATTCAATATTTATCTAAATGTTCACAAATCCAGGTATCCACAAAGAAAAGCACAATTATGGAAATCAATTTGATTCAATATCATCAATCATATTATCCTAGTAAATCAGGGTTTCACCCAAGTTCCAATAACCAACCATATCATATTACCAAACCACAATTAATCAATGAAATGGCATATATAGATGTATATATGATATGAATGCAAATGTAAATTTCAGGTACCTTTATCAATTCGGTATACAGTACGTCAAGATTTTATTATGATTCGTACACCCATGAGGGACCCACAAAGTCCTTATATCCCTCCACTCCAGAATAACTCATCAGATCACGAAGTCCAGCTCTTGGTTGTAATAATATCATGTTGCAGACGTGCAACTCCGATCCCCGCATATCATCATATCCATTATGGCGTGCAACCATTATCATCATCTCAATATTGCCAATAATCTTATAAGTACATTGCCTTTACAGTCTCTAGGACCCAGAGCATTTTCATACCACTCTCAAATTAATATCATCAGAACCATAAGTGTATGAATGCAAATGACAATACAAGGCAAGGAATCAGAATGCATGAGATGCAACCAAGTACAGAAGATGAATAACACATGCTCTCAGAATTCAACAAAAAGCAACCCAAGTAAAATCCGAATATCATATCACAAAGTCCAACCACGATAATCCAAATACAATCAGGATATCATATCAAACAGTAAAATCACGATAATGCTAGTAAAATTAGTATATAATATCAAAGCATGTGTGATGAATAAACATGACAATATTAAATATGGCGATGAGCCCACATAATGGCAACAAACCTACATAATAGCAGTCGGAATCAACTTAAGGCTAATTCCCCAAATCACCCATCAATAACGTTCAACACCGGTACCCATTCTACCATTCATCACAACCGTCTGAGTGGGACCCCCAAACACACCCAATACACCTCAATATTTATAACTAGTACGTACTTCTATCGGAGTCTCAAAATACTAAATCGTAGGCTACCTCATTGCTGAATAGGAGCACTACATGATCAAGCCTCGATAACAGTCTTGCCCTTTCTTTGCGCCTCGTGATAGTCGAAGTCTGTCCATGTATATACAATATTCGTTAATATAAAGCGTACACTACATACAAGGATATAGACCTTACAAACAAAGACTTTAAAATACCAACCCAGGCCCACGTCACCAATGCTCGAACTTTATTACCTGAAAATCATGAATGCATACTAAGTAGTCATATCCGTAAGTTAATTGAAAAACTATACATATTTGAACCCTCAATTGAACAATATTCAAAAAGGCCCAAATTAAAACCTAGAAATTTACCCCAGTTGAAAATATGTTTCTATTCTTAATTTAAGGCTTACAACATGATAATATAACATATTCCAACTCTAATCTATGATATTAACACAATTTAATCCATAGAACCTCCATTAATCAATAACCTAGCTCTCTTATTCTCATAAGAACTTGTAAATCATTTCTGTCCAACTTAATAACACACTATACCACTATTAATGAATTAGAAATATAAACTTAAGTCATAAATGAAAGAAACTCTTACCCCAAGGTTTAAATTGCTCCTAAGGTTCGGAAAATTCTCCAAGGCGGTGCTGGTCTCGAGGTTTTATATTTTCGGAAAGAGAATTATCACCTAAGGAATTTATAGGACACTTGATACAGTACATCTGCCGCAGCGGAATCGACTATGCTAGAGAAAACCCGTTGCAAAGGACAAAACTCCCATTGAGACGGTGTTACTTGACACCTTGCCTCAGCACTACGGCGAGCACGACTCCACTGGAGCTGGATCGTCCCTGCGGACAGACCCTCCACACAGTGGAATTTCACACTTTCCCAACTTCTTCTTTGGCGAGCCAACCTCTCGCCGAGACAGACACGCCGGAGCGGAAATTGGTGCCGCCGAGGCGGATACTAGACACCAAAAATGAAAAAATAAGCCAAAACCTCTACCAAATACCCGAAATACTTTTGAGACCCCTCAGACACAAACCAGACATGTTCGTCTATAGTAAACAGTGCTACGAACTCGCAAGTACCCTCGAATTTCATATTTAACTGATCTAAGGCATACTTTTCTAAAGAAACGTCCGGGAGAAATCAAAATCTAAACTTTACAAATAAAGACACAAAACACATCCAATTGCCTTGAGAAGTGAACCAATGACTCGACTAAGTCATAAATGACCCTACAGAACTACCAGAAATGACGGAACCCGATTCGAACCCATCTAGCCAAAAGTAAACTTTTAGTCAAACTAACCAACTCTAAGTTTTTAATTTTCGGTTTTCATTCAAAACCTACATGAAAGGACCTTAGGATCCATGCCACACATATTTGTGCATCACAAACCCCATATAGAGTCTACGGGAAGAATAAAATAGTCAAGCAAGGGTATTTACCTAAAAACGACCGGACGAGTCATTACAAAACTAGGTATATCTCTATCCTAGATACAAATTCATTCCTCAATGCCAATGGTTGAGATCCTTCTCTATTTAACCCTATCGCTATCCTAGAATTCTTCTCTCGAGTTCAAGATAAGATTCGTAGATAGTATTCGATTAGTGATCAAGCAACCAAATTATTATGCTCAGGATTAATTAAATAAACTAATACGATAAGCTAGTTAATTGAAATTAATATTCAAATAACAACATTCATGAGAGAACCATAACCCTGGAATGAGAAGTTTAGCTCCACATAGACATGGAGAAATAATAATAAATCATCCAAAGAAAATATAAAAACTAGTATAAGGAGAAAAAAATGTAAAACCCAATAATCTCCGGCCTCCATGGTGGCTCCAAGCTCTCTCTAGGTCAAAGGTTCTGAACTCAGGATCAAAAGTTCTGAACTCAGGGTCAAAAGTAATCCCAAAATTGTCTAAAATCCTGTCTTAAATATTTATAGATGTAGAAAAAAAGCCAGACGAAATAATAGAGTCCGAAATAAAATATGAAAAGTAAATTTTCGAAACTCCTTTTCTCGCGGGGCGAAGTGCACAACGATAACTTCCTCGCCTTCTGCTTTGCTCAGCGAGGCCAAATTGGTGCTTTTTTCTATTGTCTTCAAATGGTTGCCACGTACTGTTATAATTTCCATCTTCAATTGAAATAATGAGCAACTCTTTGCTCTTTGCTTTATTTGCCTTCAAATGGGGGACAAGAACGTGCAAGTGTCCCCCATTTCCCCCCTCCTTTTTGTCCTTTATTTTTCTTTCTCTTTTAATTCAATTTTTGCTCCAAATCTTTCATCTTTACACCACTTTATTCCTACATAATAAGAAAATATAATATTAAGCACAAATTAATATAATAGTATTCAAAAGATGATTAAAAATACTAAAATATGAGACAACCAATAAGTAAAATATATGCATTTTTCCGTACCTCACCTCTCATACAACTAAAGGTGTTTATGCAAGAATCTATCTTGCCACTCGAAAAGCCGTTGAAAACACATGTTTTCGTAGGTAATAATAAACAAGTTATTCATTATGAAGGTCTTAATATATTGTGCACTATGTGTGGTCTCCTTAGTCACACGAACAAAACATGCACCTTTGTAACTCCCACCACCCAATTTCCAGAACCAATTTCTAGTCCTTCCATATTAGTATCGGGCTATTTCTATGCGTTTCAAGAATTAGATTCTTAGAATAGTTTGTGTACAAAGGTAATGCAGTGGAAATAAATAATCAACACAATATTTTTTACGTGGAAAACTATTTGCTTAAGGGAGTAAAAAATCACGACCTATCTTCCTACAGGATTTCCCCAAAATCATTATTATAACTGAGTTGATAACAGGTTTACAACATCCTTATCAAACCTAATGGACTTGTTTCTTCAATAATCTATCTATAATCTCCTAGTAACAAAATATGAAACCAACAAACACTTATCACCAATACTTGAAAAGGAAAAAAGAAGAACCACAATAGAACCTAATTATTACAACAAAAGAACCAGATTGATAGATTCTTGATACGCCCGGGGTTCTTTATTAATTGGATAACTGGGTCTTTTGAGACGAAGGTGTTGACTGTGCTCAGTCTTGTCTCTCATTGGAATCTATAGTAATTCTGTCTTTGTGGTTGAGTTCCAAATCTCCTTCATGTTGTGTATATATAGTAGTAGTCTCCGCCTTCAATGATTGAATCGAAGAAGGTTTTGGTTTCATTAATTATACTCAAAAACCAAATCTTATGTGACTTGGATCTTCTTTTCTTTTCATGTTTGCATGTCAACTTCCTTGTCCTACTACGATGCTAATTTCCATTGTCAATCAACTTATGATATATTGAGAATATTATCATAACTGAAATCAAACTCTTCATTAATTAGAAATCAATCAAATTCTGCCTTCTATAACATCGATATGAAAAAGCATACGTCTCCAGTTGCGTGAGGACATGTTCCTTTGAGAAGTTTCTCTGAATTTAGTGACTACTTCACTAAGTCCTTTAGAGAACTTATTAGATTATTGGTTCTTATAATGAATTCCTCTTTATATCTCCCTTTAATTGCCTTGGGTACATTAACTTCAATGTTAGGCTACTACAAAAAATAGGTTGAGATTACGACAGTTTTTATATGACGGTTTTATGAAACCACCATAATGTACAACATATTACGGCAATTTACCAAACACCATATTTATTATTTATTTAATGATGATTTTGGGTATAATACGACAGTTTAAACTGCCGCTACACTTATATTGATTTTTAGTGGTATAATTTTACTAGTTTATTTTTAGCCAAGCCATCTCGCACAAATTAGAATCATCGTCTTACACTCTCCCACACCAATAAAGCATATTCTCTACCTCTCATTAATCTAACACAAATATTTTGGAGGTTTGAACGAACTTTCTCTTTGCAAAAATTAGGGCTTGAAATCGTGATTTCTTAAATTATTACGATTTTGTGTTTTCCATTTTCAATTGAACCAATATGTCTATTCGAAATTGGATGTGACAATGTTCGTGAAATGACCACAAAAAAGTATATAAACCCCAACGAACATTTACCTATTTTCCCCTAATTATGATATATTGAGCCGGTAGCTACTCAATATGTTACATCCTGTAGTTTCACATTTCATCATGTCGTTAATGGATATCAATATCTCAAAAAGAGGTACGACCTTATGAAAGGGTAATGAAGGTTTACATCTTGTTGATGGAAGTTTCAGAGTGTTTGGAAGTCAAACGGACCGAAGAAAATATGTTTTGACGAAATAAGAAAACTGTGCAATTTGATGGGGAGATTGATGGACCCTCAATATTTTTGATGGCACCGTAAAAAAATGCAAGTTGAAACCGTCAAACTGACTGAGATTTTGAGATTTTAGGAGGCAGATTAACGGACCGTCAATCCAACCATCAAGTTGCAGAGGTGAAACATTTTTCTCGGGTTATAAGCGGGCCTTCGCGATTTGGGGCTCGTTTTCTCCATATACCAGACCCAAAAAACCTCTGCAACATATCTTAACATCCCAAGATCAATTCAAAGGATAATCACACAAGATTAATGTGATAATCGTTGTGGTAATCATAGAAGTCATCTTCTCTGTAGTGAATCAATTTTAGAAACCCTTGGTATTGGGGTAGATTTCTGTTATAGGAGGATTTTGATGCATTAAGGTAAGATTTAACCTACTTTACTTGTTATTATGATGAATTGATGATTTGGAGTAAGTTGTGAAAGGATTTTCGCAATCAAAACTCGTAGACTAATCATTGTGATATGATTTGTGGGCTGTTTTATTTGAAATATGAACTGATATTGATAAGTAAATTGGTTGTGTATGTTGTGAAACTAAGAAATAACATCTTGGAGAATTGTGGGATTGAATTATCTAAGTATCTCTTGTTAAGAGGCCTAAGAACCTATATGCTTAAAGTGTTGATAAGATGCCTAAAGGAAGTTTCTTTATCGAATATCGATTCGATATTAATATCGACCCTTTGTTTGTTATAGATAATCACTCGTAAGGAATAAAGTCTTATAGAATGACTTGTAGCTTCATGGACAAGGTATGTAAGGCTATCCCGTTCTTTCAAAAGCATGAAATCACAAGAGTTTATCCTTTTCAAATAGAGTAATGTCGAAAGCCTCATTCTATTGTATATTGAAATCTCTTGTCGAGAAGTGTTCATTGATAATTCCTATTCTCATGGTCATTGATGTTTGCTTATAGGTTTATTTTATTATAAGACTTCGGGAAGAAGTACTCCAAAGAGTTAAATGTCAAAGTTGACTAAAAGTTGTTCCAAAAAATAAAGTCAAAGAGTTTTGAATCCCAAAGAGGCCTTAAGTACCATTATTACTATATATATATATATATATATATATATATATATATATATATGATTCACACCACCGTTGCAAATAGTCGATGGGCATTTGTACATGTACATTAAACACACCGCGTTGCACTATAGTCAACCGGGCAGGCACGTAGATGTGCATCCATACATACACCTCATAGTATACCTGAGGATAGTGACATATTATACACCTCACACTATATGTCGAGGGAAGTTTATATAGTAAGGACTATCCAGAAAGGTTTCATTTTTGTTTAAGAGTTTCAGTGTTCGCCTTATGTAGCATCTAGGTTGTTTTTTGCTTTTCTTTATAGCTCATCTCTTCCTATTGCTTTTATGCACTGTTTTACAGTTTACAATTTCATATTTGTATTCATGCGTTACATACTTGGTACATTATTTTGTACTGATGTTCCTTTTGCCGAGGGCGCTATGTGTTCATGCTGCAGAATCTGATAGGGGCTCTGCAGGCCACCATAGTAGGAGTTGTCGAGTTCAGCTATCAATAAGTAAGCTTCATCTTTCCTGGAGCTTCCTGGTCAGCTAGTGAGTATGTTTTGTAGAGTTATATATAATATGGGTAGATCGGGGCCCTGTCCCAACCACATGACAGTTCAGTTACTATAGAGGCTCATAGACTTGTCAGGTATGTACAATTGTTGATGTATAGCCTTTCCTGCTAAGTGTCTTTTGTTGAATCATGTTGTGACATTGTTGATCCTATTATGTATATATATTAGGCTAGTAACTCTTGTTGAGTGTTGTTGTTGTATTATATCCTAGTATGACCTTGTTAGCTGAAAGTTTTACTTATACAGAAGTCTAGTAATCAGAGTGGTATGCTCGGGCCAGTAGGGAATCGGGTGTCGGCCATACCCCTCCTAATTTGGGGAGTGACAAACATGGTATCAGAATAGGTTAGTCCTGGGGAGTGTGTGAGCCATATCTAGTAGAGTCTTATTTATGGGTGTATTGTGCACCACACTTATGAATAAGAGGCTGCCAGGCATTTAGGGATGGTTGTTTTTCTTTCACTTCCTAGATCGTGCTATAGAGCTGAGTTACATGGTTTTGAGTCTAATTCGTGCTCTAATTCCCTTTTTAGTAATTATTCTAGTCACTACAAAAGCTACTGCTAGTAATCGAACCAATGCTTATAGGGGTGAAGGTAATAGTAATGCCCCGCCCGGCCAAGTTGATAGGGCTGAAGCTCAGGGAGAGTCGCACTCCCACGTATCACATGTTCCACCCCTTTGAGCGGAGCTTAGAGGAGATTTAGTACCTCAAACTCCTCAGGACATGGTACTTCTGATTCCACAGAATCCAATTCCTCCCGTTCCTCCACCAGAGTCTTCTGAGAAAGGAGTAGCAAATGACATACAGTTATTAGCACAGATAGTAGCTACCCAAAAATGTCAAATAAGGGCTTCAACAGGCGCTTGATCTTAATGGTATTGAAAGTTCTAGGACTCGAGAATTTCTTGGATTGAGTCCGCTAGTATTCACTAGGACTCTTCCAAATGCAGACCCTTAAGACTTTATTGATCAGGTGTTGCGAGTATTATGGGTAATGTATTCTTCAGAGATAGAGGCAGTAGAATTATCCATATTCAGGTTACGAGATATGGTTGTTTTATGGTATGAGGCATGGGAGCAGTCTCAAGGACCAGATACACCTCTAGTTGTGTGGGAGGAATTTTTAGATGCCTTTTTGGATCATTATTTCCAGCTAGAGGTACGAGAGGCCAAGATGGAGCAATTTTTAAACCTCAAACAAAAGAGTAAGAGTGTAAGGGAATATAGTTTGCAGTTTGACTCTCTGGCTCGATATGCTCTAAATATCATAGACAAAATAAAGGCTCAAATTCATCGATTTGTAGTGGCGTTGGATCCGCATCTGATTGAGGAATGTATGATAGCCTAATAATACAGGCATATGCTCAAGGTATTGAGGATCGCAAGTGGAAACTTCAAGAGAATAAAGGTACATATAGGGAATTGACCAAGAGAGCTAGGTCAGCTGGGTCAATCAGAGAGGCAGCGGGTTGCTCCAGGCAACAATTTCCCAGACGTCCGCCTCGTTTTGCTAATAGTGTTCCATCCCAGTTTTATGAGCAAGGGGTTGCAGATATGCTCAGTTAGGACCCAGACAGAGTTCGAGAGCTTTTGGTTCTTAGAGGCAGGGATAGATGAGACCTTTATTGCCGACATATAGTCAGTGTGGTAGGAAAAACATAAGACGATGTATTTAGGGTTTTGATGTGTGTTATTCCTGCGGGGATCATAGTCACAATATGCTTTAGTATACAAGTAGAGGTAGAGGTGATACAACTTAGCTGATATGATCAATATTAGCATCTTTATCGAGTGTACGTCCATAGAGTGGAGGCCCACAAACCTCAGTTGGTAGAGGTAGAGGCCGAGGAGGAAGAGCCTCTAGTTCAGGCGATTCTCAAAACTGCATCTATGCTTTATTCTGTCTCTACGATTTGGAGTCATCTCCGGATGTTGTTACAGGTATATTATCCATCTTCACCTATGATATTTCTGCATTAATAGATCCAGGTTCCAATTTGTCCTATGTTACACTCTTTGTTACTAGCAAATTTGGATTTGAACTAGAATTTTTGTCCATGACCATTTGTAATCTCCCTACTGGTGAAACGATTATAGCAAGATGAATTTATAAGAATTGTACCATGACCATTTGTAATCTCCCTACTTTGGCTGATTTAGCCAAATTACCTATGGCTGAGATTGACGTCATTATGGGCATGGACTGGTTGGCTTCTTGCTATGAAAATGTCGACTGTCGGACGAAGATTATTAAGTTCAATTTTCCAGGTGAGCCGACCCTTGATTGGAAAGGCAACTCTACTATGCCTAAAGACATGTTTATTGCCTACCTAAAGGCCAAGAAGATGATTTTCAAGGGATATATTTGTCATTTGGTTTGGATAAGGAATGCAGATGCAGAGCCTCCGACCCTTTAGTCTGTCCTTTTAGTTAATGAGTTTCTCGATGTATTTCTGGATTAGCTTCTGAGCATCCCTCCAGAATGGGAGATTGAGTTCACTATTGATGTACTTCCAGATATGAAGCCAATATCTATCCCTCCTTATCGAATGGCTCCTACCGAGCTGAGAGAGTTGAAGGATCAACTGAAAGATTTATTGGAAAAAGGTTTTATCAAACCTAGCACTTCGCCATGGGCGCGCTAGTATTATTTGTTCTTAAGAAGGCTGGTTCCTTAAGGATGTGTATTGATTATAGAAAATTGAATACACTCACCATCAAGAATAAGTATCCACTTCTGAGGATCGATGATTTATTCGATCAGTTGCAGGGTGCTATGTATTTTTCAAAGATTGACTTAAGACCAGGAAACCACCAATTAAGGGTAAAGTATAAAGATATTTCGAAGACAACTTTTTAAACCAGGTATGACCATTTTGATTTTTGGGTGATATCTTTTGGACTCACTAATGTGCCAACGACTTTCACGGACTTAATGAATCGAGTTTTGAAGCCATTCTTGGATATTTTCGTGATCATATTTATTGACGATATTTTGATGTACTTGCGAACTGAGGCAGACTATGCAGATCATCTCTGAGCGGTGTTATAGATGCTCTAAGACCGTAAGCTATTTGCCAAGTTTTCCAAATCTAAGTTCTGGTTGAACTCTGTTTCCTTTTTGGGCCATATTGTCTCCTTATAAGGTATTAATGTGGATCATCAAAAGATCAAGCTGTAAAGAATTGGCCAAGGCCCATGACTCCTACTGAAGTACGTAGCTTCTTGGGCCTAGCAAGTTATTACAAAAGATTCATGGAGGGTTTTCTTTTCTATATCCACACCTATGACAAAGCTCACTCACAAAGTAGCTAAGGTCCAATGGCTACATGCATGTGAGCGCAGTTTCTAAGAATAGAATGATAGTTTGACATCCACACCTGTGTTAGCTCTTTCTGAATGTACCGATGGGTATGTTTTTTATTGTGATGCCTCCAGAGTCGTCCTACGATGTGTTTTGATGCAACACAAAATGGTTATAACATACACTTCAAGACAATTAAGGTAGCACGAGGTGAACTATCCGACTCATGATCTTGAGTTAGCAGCGGTAATCTTTGCCCTAAAGATACGGAATCATTATCTATATGAATTCCATATTGACATATTAACCAACCATAAGAGTCTACAATATATATTCTGTCAAAAGGAGTTGAATTTAAGGCAAAGAAGGTGGTTGGAGTTGTTAAAGGACTACGACGTTGACATTTTATTCTAGCATGGGAAGGAAAATGTCATAGTTGATGCTTTAAGCCGCAAGTCTATGGGCAGTTGGATGGTAATGAAGCCAATAAATTAGAGATAACCAAATAACTATGTCGCCTAGCCAGTTTAAATATGCGACTTTTAGATACGGATGATGAAGGAGCGGTGGTGCAGAATATCACAGAATCATCCTTGATAGCAGAGGTAAAAGAAAGATAATTTGATGACGCTGAGTTTGTCCAAATGAAAGAAGGGATTCCCCTGTAGAAGAAGTTGATGTTGGAACTTACAGGAGAAGTCCTAAGATATCAAGGTCGACTATGTGTACTAGGCGTAGTAGGACTCCGAGAGAAAATTATGGCCGAGATCCACTAGTCCAGGTATTCCATTCATCTTATATCGACAAAGATGTACCATGACCTCCAACATGTTTACTGGTGGAATGATATGAATAAAGATATTGCAATATGTGTAGCTCAATGCCTAAATTATCAACAAGTTAAGATTGAGCATCAGAAGCCTAGAGGTTTGCTTCAGCATATTGAAATCCCTACCTGGAAGTAGGAAATGATTAACATGGATGTTTTCACCGAGCTACCCCGTTCCCATCAGAAGTTTAATTTTGTTTGGGTTATCGTCGACCGACTTATGAAATCGGCCCATTTTCTACTCGTTCGCACTACTTTCTTGGCGGAGGATTATGTCAAGTTGTATATTAAGGAAATAGTTTTGTTGCATGGTGTTTCGGTCTCTATCATATCCGGTTGGGGTGATTAATTTATGGCTCACTTTTGGAGGTCATTTCAGAAAGGTTTAGGCACCCATGTAAACCTTAGCATAACCTTCCATCCACAGACTGACGGTCAGGCTGAGCGCATAATGCAGACACTCAATGACATACTACGGGTTTATATATTGGAATTCAAAGGTAGCTGGGATGATCATTTTCCCATTATTGAGTTCTTCTACAATAACAACTATCATTCCAGCATAAATATGACCCCGTACGAGGCATTGTACAGGAAAAAAATATAGATCCCCAATTGGCTGGTTTGAAGTGGGTGAAGTTGGGTTACTAGGTCCCGATTTGGTTTAGCAAGTAATGGAAAAGGTAAAGTTAATTCAAGAACGCCTACTGACTTTCCATAGTTGACAAAAATCGTATTCAGATATTCAATGCTGCGATTTGGAATTCGTAGTTGACAATTGGGCATTCTTAAAGGTTTTTCCAATAAAAGGAGTTATGAGGTTTGGAAAGAAAGGGAAACTTAACCTTGGATATGTCGGTTTGCAGAATAGGCCGAGTGGCTTATGAGCTTGAACTACCCTCAGAATTGGAAGCTGTTCAATGTTACATAAGTTCATAGGATATCCCTCCCATATTACTCACGTAGAGGATGTGCAGATCACTGAGAATTTAACATATGAAGAGACTCCGCTAGCTATTTTAGATTGCTAAGTTCGAAAGCTGAGAACTAAATAAGTTTCTTTCATTAAGGTGCTATGGAGGAATAACAACACAGAAGAGATGACTTGGGATGCCGAAGAAGGTATGCGATCCATATACCCTTACTTATTTAAGTCCTCAAGTTTATACTGATACTCGTATGATACTATTCTCTTATTTTTATTCTATTCAACAATCCTAAATCCTATACCTTGTTTAGGTGTTAATGTCGAGGCAGATATGGCAGGTACAACTCAGAGTACGACAGAGGATAGTTGAGGTGAGTTATGGCTAACTTTCTTGATTTTTGTATATATAGACAGTCGTGTGAGGCCTAGTTGATATTATTTTATTGTTATGTTTCCCTGTGCTGCATATGATACATGTTTGGGATGTTTAATAGGTTTTTAATAGTCTTGTTTACAAAGGAAACTATGTCGAAAATTTTAAAATCCTCGACAATTATGAATATCCTCAATATTCGTAGATGAATGTTCCTAAGGGGGAAGGATGTTACACCTCATAGTTTTGTGTTTCGTCATGTCGTTAATGGATACTGATGTACTGAGAAGAGGTACGACCTTACAAAAGGGTAATGAACATTTTTGGCTTGTTCATGGAAGTTCCGGAGTGTTTGGAAGTCAAATAGACCGAAGAAAATACGTTTCAATGAAATCAAAAAATTATACAATTTGATGGGGAGGTTGATGGACTCTCAATATGTTTGATGGTACCGTCAAAAAATGCAAGTAGAAATTGTCAAAACGTATGAGATTTTGATATTTTAGGAGGTAGATTGACGGACCGTCAACATGTTTGACGAATCGTCAATTGAACCGTCAAGTTGCAGCGGTGTAAAATTTTTCTCGGGTTATAAGTAGGCCTTTCCGATTTGGGGCTCATTTCCTCCATAAACCAGACCCCAAAACCCTCTCTAACATATATTAACATCGCAAAATCATTTCAAAGGTTAATCACGCAAGATTAACATGATAATCCCTGTGGTAATCGTAGAAATCATCTTCTCCGTATGGAATCGATTTCAGAAACCCCTGGTATTGAGTTAGCTAGTTGTTTTAGGAGTGTTTTGATGCATCAAGGTAAAATTTAACCTCCTTTACTTATTATTATGATTAATTTATGATTTGGAGTAAGTTGTGAAACGATTTTCGTAATCGAAACTCGTAGACATATGAAATCCTAGTGATATGATATATGTGTTGTTATATTTGAAGTATGAATTGACACTGATAAGTAAATTGGCTGTATGTGTTGTGTAACTAAGAAAGAACGTCTCGGAGAATTGTGGGATGTAATTACCTAAGTATCCCTTGTTAAGAGGTCTAAGAACCTATATGCTTAATGTGTCGATAAGATGCCTAAAGGAAGTTTCTTTATAGAATACAGATTCAATATTAATATCGCCACTTTGTTTGTTATAGATAATCATTCATAAGAAATACGAGGGATTATAGAACGACTTGAAGCTTCACGGATAAGGTATTTAAGGCTATCCCTTTCTTTCAAAAGCATGAAATGCCAAGAGTCTATCCTTTTCAAAAAGAGAAATGTCGAAAGCCTCATTCTATTGTATATTGAAATATCTTGTCCAGAAGTGTTCATTGATAATTCATATTCTCAGAATCATTGATGTTTGGCTACTGGTTTATTATATCATTAGTCTTCAGGAAGAAGTACTCCAAAGTGTTAAATGTCAAAGTTGACTAAAACTTGTTCCAAAAAAATAAAATCAAAGCGTTCTGAGTCCCAAAGAGGCCTTAAGTACCATTATTACTATATATATATATATATATATATATATATATATATATATATATATATAAATGACTCACACTACCATTGAAAATAGCTAGTAGGCAGCTGTACATGTACATTATACACACCGCGCCGCGCTATAGTTAGGCGAGCATACACGTACATACGCATACATACATACACCTCAGAGTATACCTGAGGGCACTGACATATTATACACCTCGCACTATAAGTCGAGGACAATTTATACAGTAAGGCCTATCTAGACAGGTTTCATTTTAGTTTCAGACTTTCAGTATTCGCCTTATGTGGCATCCAAGTTGTTTTATGCTTTCCTTTACAACTCATATATTTCTATTGCTTTTATGCACTTCTTTACAGTTTACAGTTTCATATTGTTATTCATGCTTTACATAGTCAGTACATTATATTGTATTGATGTCCCTTTTGTCGGGGGCACTATGTGTTCATGCCGCAGGTTCTGATAGTGGATCTGCTAGGTCAACACAGTAGTAGTTATACTGTTCAACCATTAGTAAGTAAGCTTCGTGTTTCTTGGAGCTTCCTGGTCAGCCCCGACCACATGACAGTTCAGTTACCTGTAGAGGCTCATAAACTTGTCTGGTATGTACAATTATTGATGTATAGCCTTTCCGGCTGAGTGTATTTTTTTTTACCATATTGTGACCTTGTCGGTCCAATTATGTATATATGTGGGGCTAGTCTCTCTTGTTCAGTGTTGTTGTAGTGTTATATCCCAGTACGGCCTTATCGGCGGGATGTTCTGCTTATACACAAGTTTGATCATCAGAGTGGTACGCTTCTGCCAGCAGGGAATCGAGTGCCGGCCACACCCCTAATTTGAGGTGTGATACAATCATTTCCCCCTTTTTGATGATGACAAACACATAACAGCTTCATAGATCTTCATGTGCATGTTGTCCAACTTACTTCTTCATCTTCAAATAAGAATCATCTTCTACAACTGCAGTTCTGACCAGGTTACTTCATTCTTCAGATCTGGACAGTTTCTTTCCCCCTTAAATATTGCTACTATGTTGACAATCGTCTATCTTGGAACCATCTGTATGTATTTATAACACTACAACTTCATGTTGATACAACTAATGCTCATTGTACAAGGTTTGTAAGCTCTCAGTAGTTCACTCTCGAATTCAACAAGATTTGTAAGCTCACTGAGTCGGTAAGACTAAGTAAGAAGGATTACTTAGAATACTCAGACTTCACCTTACATTGATTGCAGCCTGCTTCATGGCTAGGTCGCATGACTAAGCAATTATAATGAATTGCTTAACCTGCTACTGACTAACCTTTCGCTCATTGCAACTCGTTAGGCGGCTAAGTTATATAGAACTTGTGATGAAGACAAGTTGTCACTTGATGTGTAAGGAACAAGTTCTTTATCTTAGGACATATGTTTCCAACCTTATCTCTCCACTCTTCTTCATAATCTTTCCATCCTTATACCTCTTTTTTTCCTTCCTTCATTATAACACCTCATCCAGTGCCTAGGACTGTTCTTGTATCAGCAAGAAATAATTCTTTTAGATTAAGTATCTTCTAATAGGACTGTTCTTTTATAACTAAGAAATAGTTCTTTTACGTAAAGTGATAAATAGCAAATTGGATTTATGTGTATCTGTATGGCAGCTTTCATTATTCTTGGACCAGTTTCAATCTTCCATGGGCATGATTTGTCTATGCCTGATATATCTGATGTTGTTGGAATATGAACTGTGTATATATGAATGAACTTAATCTTCCCTCTTTTGACATTATCAATAAGTAAGAAAGTACAAGATCTCTGACAAATAAATTGGTTAAAACCTTAAGAGGAATATTTTGCATGCACCACTTAATGTCGTGAGACTCAAACCAAAAGATTGTTACATATCATTCTGTACTGCTTGAGTATATATGAATGTCAGGTCGGCATTTATTAGGATTTGGGTTTCAAAGATTTCTTTTATAAGAAAAACTACCAATAAGCTTGGTGGGGATTTATTAAACCAAAAAAGATAGAATGTACAAATCAACCAATTCAAGTTGATTGACCAAAAAAAGAAAAAGAAAACAAAAGTAAAAATGCAGCAAATAGAAAGAGGAAAGCCAACAACATTGCAGAATATCAAAAACACAACAAGAATCTAACAACTAAATCTCCAAGAGCCTTGACTTGATGTCATCTTTCACAGCTTCAAGTCTCACATGTGGTACGGATCAAAGTTCTCATTAAGTAGTCTTTAGGACATCTTGGATGTAGCGGTATCTTCCTATTTTGTATCAGCATCAACATAAACCAACATGTACTTTCTTTTTGCCATATTAAAAATAAGCTCTAGTAACTAGGTTGTACATTTGCAGGTTCTATATAAAAGAATGAGCATGAATTACAAGTCTCATATATCAATATTTCCTTCATCAAGTCATAAGATCATATAATTATAAGAAATAAACACTGAGTACACACAGTATCAAATACATATAAAAATGAGATTTAATGCAATGCAAATGATATGTATGTATGCAATGGCCAAATGTACCCGGTATACACACGTTGTTACAGTATCTGCTTCACGTTACCTATGGTTGACTCATAAGGTTCATATACCGATCTGGAATGTCCCATCGATTACCAGCTCTGTGGCTGTAGTGTCATTATAAGTCATCACTCTTGTATCATGTACCATATCCAACCACCTACTTACCAAGCCCCTCTCAGCAGTAATTCAATAGTTCATATGCCAATATAATAAGTATAAATATGATGGATATGTGTACACCATGCAATCAACATAATAATACAATCAATATTATAAGTTCCTTTTCAATTATTAGACAAGATATAGAGTGATGAATGCATGACCAATCAATTCAAGGATATAAGCATCAATCATTGCTATAAGCCCAAATAATCAGCAAGCATACCAAACCTAAGCGGATTTATGCACCACGCTTGTGGCCCGAAGGCTAAACATATAAACTCCTTCAAGTAATCATACTAGTTCATTATTACCTAAGATCAGTTCACCGGTATCCATATTAGTGCTCGTCACCTTCCTAATACGGGACCCCCAATTCCTTATTTCTCCCACTAGTTCATTATTAGCATACCTAAATATAATGCTATACTAGAGTCTAGTAAGTCTCAACTTGGTTGATTCGAAGACGAAGAACTCATGTTGTAGCCTTGACTTTACTCTGACCTCCTCAAGCACCCACTCTGGTCAATCATGTAAGTTATATGAGATTACAGTCTAACGATACCCATAAACCGCAAGCTAGATTATAAAGGAACCTCGGGACCACATTATAAAAATACAAACTTTTCTTCCCAAAAGTACCAATACATGCTAGATAGTCATAGTCTTAAATAAATTTAGCAACGAACCCCAATTGGGTCCTCAATTCATGAATACGTAAAAGCCCCAATTCTAATCCTAGAAATTCTCCCAATTTCTCAAAAGGGTTTATAACATGCAATTGGTCAATTAAACATCATCTACTAGTCTAATACATCACTAGCTTATAATATCAACAACAACAAACCAATCACCAACCCCCAAATCCCCAAACACAACTCTCTTATTCTCAACAATGGTCTCCTCTTATCTTCACCCATTTTTGAATTTTGCTTAAGACATAATATAACTAGAACACATTAATAGAAGGATGGAAAGTTACATTAATGATGATTTTCCCCTGAATCTCAAAGAAACTTACTGCCCAAGCTCTAGAACCAAGAGGAATATTAAGGAATGAGAAAAGGATTCTACGTATTAATTTCTTATAATCTGAACAGTGTTTCTGCTCCGCTAGAATCGATGCTCCAGCGGAAATCCTACCCGTTGGGGCAAACCCAGTTAAAAACCCGACCACCTGCTGGGGCGAAGGGAAATGCCACTGAGGTGCACCCGCCCTTGCTAGGAACCTGTTTGCTTAGGCGAAACCTCAGCTTATGGACAAACCTCACTTCTACGAGCTAGACCTCCATTGAAGCGGACCAGTGGAAGCGTAACCAAGGGCTCTAGTGTGAACACCAGACACCAACAATGCCTAAAACATACCAACTCCCCATCAAAGAGTCAAAATACTCTCGGGACCTCCCAGACACAAACCAAACATGCATTCCTATCAAAAAATACATTCCAGACCTGCACACACACTCGAATTTTCTGAAAAAGGTCTCTAAGGCTCGAATTTGACTAAAGTCACTCTTCAGTTCTAATTTCACAATTTTACAAATACACCCTCAAAACACACCCGGCTCCCTAGGAACCAAACCAAAGCCACGATTAAGTCATAAATGTTATTTCGGAGCAAATGGAATTGATGAAATCCCGAAAAGAGCACGTTTATTCAAAAGTCAACTATGCGTCAAACCTCTCTATTCTCTTAACTTGAGATTTCTCAAACTTATCAAAAGGATCCGAAACCTATCTGAACTCCTCAGGAGCCATACCACCCATTCTCAAAAGTCACACACAAGCAAATAAAGACTCGGGAATGGTAATGTAGGAATTTCAAGGTAAAGTAAGAAAAATGACTTTTTGAGTCGTTACATTAGGTACCACCTGAATAAACGTTCATCCTTGAACGGTAAAGAAAAGGAAAATACATGAGCTTTCAAATAGCTCTGGATAGTTAGCCCGCATATCATACTCGGACTCCTATGTATCTTCCTCCACCGGGCAATTTCTCGACTGAACTTTCAGAGAAGCTATCTCCTTGGACCTCAACTTTCGAATTTGCATATCTAGAATTGCTACAGGCCGATCCACATAAGCTAGGTTCTGATCAAGCATAACAGAATCCAATCTAATCACATAAGCACCATCAACAACATACTTCTTCAGCATCGACAAATGAAACACAGGGTCCACACCGGATAACCCAGGAGGTAAAGCCAACTCATAAGCTACCTCATCAACTTTGTCCACAATATTAAAAGGACTAATAAACCTTACGCTAAGCTTGCCTTTCTTCCCGATCCTCATCACACCCTTCGTGGGTGAGACCTTCTGTAAAAACCCGCTCACCAACCATAAACTCCAAGAGATGAACTCTTCAATCTGCATAACTCTTCTATCAGCTCTGGATTGTAAGAAGTCGATCCTGGATCAACTTAACCTTATCCAATGAATCTCTCAAAAGATCAGTACCCCAAGGTCGAACCTCGAAATAATCAAACAACCTGACTGGAGAACGACACCTCCAACCGTACAATGTCTTAAATGGTGCCATCTCAATACTCTAGTTGTAGCTATTGTTGTACGCAAACTCTGCAAAGGGTAGAAATTGATCCCAATGACTCATACTTCATTTGTTGGCAATTCAAGCACTGAGACACAAACTCCACTATGTCCCTCTTCAATCTGCACCACCAATAATGTTGTTTCAAGTCATAGTACATTTTCATAGGCCCTGGATAAATTGAGTACCTCAAACTATAGGCCTCCTCCATAATCAATCTAATCAAGTCACCCACCCTAGGAATACATACTCGAACTTAGATCCTCAAAACACCATCGCTATCAATAACAACCTCCTTTGCCTCTCCCCACAACACCTTGTAACGGATCTTGCACAACTGAATATCATCAAACTGCTAAGATGTAATCTACTCCAACAAAGAAGACCGTGCCTCCACACAGGCTAACACTCTACCAAGATCTTAAATTTCAAGCCTAACAAACCAATTTGCCAAAGACTGAACGTCCATAACTATAGTGCGCTCTCTCATCTGCAACATAGCCAAACTACCCACGTTCACCGCCTTGCGATTCAAGGTGTCCACTAACACATTCGTTTTTCCCGAGTGATACAAGATAGTCATGTCATAATCTTTTAGAAGATCTAACCATATATGCTATCTCAAATTAAGATCCTTCTGATTGAACAAGTACTAAAGACTACGATGGTCGTTGTAGACCTCACAATGCACCTTGTAGAGATAATGCCTCCAAATCTCCACAACAAACATGATTGCCGCCAACTCTAAGTCATGGGTGGGATAATTCTTTTCATGAACCTTCAATTGCCTCAAACCATAGGCTACCACTTTCCCTTTCAGCATAAATACACACCTAAGACCCACTCCATAAGTATCACAATACACAGTAAAGCTCTATTTCTCGATTGATAAGGTCGAAATCGGAGTGGTAGTCAATAAGGCCTTGAGCTTTTGAAAGCTTGCCTCACAATCCTCGGACCACTTAAATGGAACTTCCTTCTGAGTCAACCTGGTCAACGGAGCTGCAATGGATGAAATCCCTTTATGAATTGCCAATAATACCCTGTGAGGCCAACTAAACTCCAAACCTCAGTAACTGAAGTAGGTCGCATCCAATCTCGAACCGCCTCAGTATTCTTGGGATCTACCATAATACTATCCTTAGTCACCACACGACCCAAGAAAGCTACCGAAATCATCCATAACTCACACTTAGAAAACTTTGCATGGAGTTGCTTCTCCTTCAAAATACCAAGCATGAACCTCAATTATTGCCCGTGCTCCTCCTTGCTCCATGAGTATATCAAGATATCATTTATAAAAACAATCACGAATGAATCCAAGTAGGGTCTCAATATCTCATTCATCAACTTCATAAAGGTTGCATGTGCATTAGTTAACCAAATGAGATCACTAGAAACTCATAATGCCCATGTCTAGTCTGGAAGGCTGTCTTAGGAACATCTTTAGCCCTGACCTCAGCTGATGATAGCTATACCTTAAGTCAATGTTAAAAAAGACCAAAACACCCTGTAGCTGATCGAATAAGTCATCAATTTGCGGAATAGGATACTTTTTCTTAATGGTCACCTTGTTCAGCTGCGTGTAATCAATACACATGCACATAGACCAATCTTTCTTCTTGATGAACAACACTGGAGAACCCCATGGAGAAACACATGGACAAATGAATCTCTTACTCAATAGATCCTGTAATTTCTCGATCAATTCCCTCAACTCGGCCGATGCTATCTGATATGGAGCCATAGGAATGGGCTGAGTTCCTGGCTCTAGGTCAATATAAAAGTCGATATCATGGTCCAATAGAACACTATAAAGGTCCATAGGAAACACCTCTGGATACTTCCAAACTACTGGAACTGACTCCAAGGAAGGACTCTCTGCACTAGTATCACAAAAATTGGCCAATTAAGAATGACACCCTTTATCTACCATCTCCTGATCTTTTAGAAATGAGATCACCCTTTTCAAATACTGACTAAGAGTACCCTTCCAAACTAACTGAGGAATGCCATGCATGGATAAGGTAACGGTCTTGGCATATCAATCTAGGATAACATGATATGGAGCTAACCAGTCCATACCTAAAATAGCATCAAAATCTACCATATGAAAAACTTTCAAGTCTACCTGAGTATCATACCCCATCAACATAACTACACAACCCAAATAAACATTATCTACCACTATAAAATCCCCAACATGTGTAGAAACATGAATAGTCATGGATAGAGATTCACACATAAAGTCCAAACTCAAAGCAAAGTAAGAAAACACATATGAATAGGTAGACACTAGATAAAACAATATTGTAGCAGGTCGATGGCAAACTGAAAGAGTACCTGTGATCAGAGGCCTTTGCCTCGGGTCTACCCGAAAATGTATAGAATTGGTCATGATCACCCGCAGTATGAGCACCTCTACGTCTGCCACCTCATCCGGACTGATCACCACATCGACCAATCTGTGGGCCACTTATGTTGTCTTGAGAACCACCTCTAGCACCCTGGGACCTGTCTCTAGCTGGCTGTCATACTGCTCTAGATCCTGAACCCTGGTGTTGTCCACCACGCCTGAGTCTGAGGCAAAATCCCTCTTAAAATGCCTAAGGTCACCACACTCATAACATCCTCTCAGAGCTGCTTTTGGATGAGAAGAAGAACTAGCACCAGTATGACCACTACAACTAGAAGGCCTATAAGAACTCGAGGTTAATTGCCTCAAACTATATGATGTACAAGAATGCTGGCCCTCTTTACTGTAGGTAGAACCTGTGGCAGCCAACTGTCCTGCAATCAACCTTAGAGGACATACTAACCCATTGGTGAACCTCCTTACCGTCTTAGCCTCATCAGGGAAAATCATCAGGGCATGGCGAGACAATGTGTGGAAATACATCTCATACTCGATCATAGACATATGCCCCTGGCGTAACCCCTCGAACTGAGCTCGTCTCCTCACTCTGAAACTGCGAGGCAGAAACTTATCCAAGAAGATCTAGATAAATAAAACACAAGTCATAGGATGGGACCTTACTAGTCTAGGCTCAAGATAAGACTGCCACCACTACTTGGTATGTCCGGCCGTCTAAAAGGTAGTGTAATCCATAAGACTCCACTAATCCGAGGTTGTGCAACTTTTCATGGCAACTAATCAAGAACTCATACGCATCATCCTTGGATTACCATCATATCTGGAAGGATCCAACTTTCTGAACCTCTCGAATATCTTCTGCTCCTCAATCGACATAATATGTTGTGCAGCTGGAGGTGTAGCAAGACCAGGTATAATCACACCAAGAAACTAAAGAACCTCAGTAGGTGCTGGACGAACCCCTGATATCCAAAATACTGGTATAGCAGCATGGTCAAGAGTTTGTCCTCCAACCCTAGTATGAGAATCGTCAGAAGTGGCTGGATGAATACCTTGAGCTATAGTCTCCAAGAAGCTCATCATGCGGACTAGAGTGTCCTATAATACTGGCAATGAAACTGGGGGCACCTGATCCGGTTCGGACCCACCATCCTGACCCTATTTATCCTCCTCAATCTGATCCTCATTATTCTTATGAATAGCCTCAGGCCCTGGAGACTCTGCACAGTCACGAGCCCGAGAAATTGCAGGTGCTCGACCTCGGGCAATAAGACGAGGTCTACCTTTGCCTCTACCTCGCCCTCTGCCTTGCGTACCACCTCTAATAACTGGTGTATTTACAGGTGTGAGATTCTAATCTCCTCCTGCTGCAGAATATATCTTCACCATCTGTGAGAAAGAGCGAAATAAAGATATTTAGAATTCAATTATATAGAAACGAACGAAAGAATGAAAGAATTAAAGTTTCCTAAATGTCTTACAACCTATCAAAGATAGGTATGGAGCTCTTCATACTGATCTGCAAGAATCTACTAGACATCACTTTTGTACTCATGAGACCATTAACCTAGTGATATGATACCAATTTGTCACGACCCCAAATCCTATTGTGCCATGAGGGAACCTATCATAATTCGTAGGCGAACCCAACATACAACATAGGATAATGCAGAATTAAATGCAGAAATAAAGAAGTAAAGAAGAAATAATTTACCAAGTCTTAACAATAAATGCATAGTCTGAAAGAAATCCCCAAGTACATCCGGTAGTCATGAGTACAAGCTCTGAATATCAAAATACAAGTCTAAATAGGAAATACATAAGATGTCCAAATATTACAAAGGCGGGAACCATAAAAATAGGTAAAAATAATTCCAGTGTCGGGAATGCATCAGCGGCTTACCCTGGACTCTTCAAATGATCACTAACGAACTATGCATTATCAGTTGCTCCGTCGTCTCCTATCTCAGTACCTGCACATAGAGAGCAGCAAGCGTAGAGTGAGTAAGGAAAACACGTGTACTCAGCAACATCGTCGACCTACCCTAGCTATAACGAGGGCGAGGATTGGTACTATCTGATACCTCTCTACTAGTTAGTTAGTTAAGCAATAATAAGAGTCAATTATCCAAGTATTTAATAGTGCTATATTTCATAATTGTACATGTATTATCTAGGTTCACGATCCTTATCACAGTCTTCAATATCTTTAACAACCCATGCTAAACCCCATAACAGGGATTTCTAGTCACATCAAGTGTCACAACTCAACTTCACAACAATTATAAGTCTAAGGTATCAATATTTCCTTCATCAAGTCATAAGGTCATATATTTATCAGAAATCAACATAGAGTACATACAACATAAAATACTTATCAAAATGAGAATGAATGCAATACAAATGATATGTATATATGCAATGGCCATATATACCCGATATACATACACTGTTATAGTACCTGCATCACGTGACCCATGGGGGACTCGTAAGGTCCATATATCCATCCGGAATGTTCCATCAGATACTAGATCTGTGGCTAAAGTATCATTATCAGTCATCACTCTCGTATCACATACCATATCCAACAACCGGGTTACCAAGCCCCTCTCAACAGTAACTCAACAGTTCATATGCCAATATAATATGTATGAATGAGATGGATATGTGTACACCATGCAATAATCATAACAATACAATTAGTATTAAAAGTTCCTTTCCAATTATCAGATAAGATATAGAGTGATGAATGCATAACCTGTCAAGTCAAGGATATAAGAATCAAACATGGATACAAGCGCAAATAATCAGCAAGCATATCAAACCTAAGCGGATTTATGCACCGCGCCTGTGGCCCGAAGGCTAAACATATAAACTCCTTTAAGTAATCATACTAGTTCATTATTAACCCAAGATCAATTCACCGGTATCAATATTAGTGCTTGTCACCTCACTAATGCGGGACCTCCAATTCCAATTTCTCCCATTAGTTCATTATTCGCATACCAACACATAACGCTATACTAGAGTCTAGTAAGTCTCAACTTCGTTGTTTCAAAGCAGAAGATACAAAGGAACCCCGGGACCATATTATAAAAATATGAACTTTCTACCCAAATAGTACCAACACATGCTAGATAGTCATAGTCTCACATTAATTTAGCAACGAACCCCAATTGGGTCCTCAATTTCATAAATTGGCAAAAGCCCCAATTCTAACTTTAGAAATTTCACCAATTTCCCAAAAGAGTTTATAACATGCAATTGGTCAATTAAACATCATCTACTAGTCTAATACATCACTAGTTTATAATATCAACAATAACAAATCAATCACCAACCCCCAAACACAACTCTGTTATTCTCAAAAATGGTTTCCTCTTATCTTCCCCTATTTAATAATTATGCTTAAGACATAATATAACTTGAACACATTAATAGAAGGGTGAAAAGTTACCTTAATGATGATTTTCCCCTAATACTCCAAGAAACTTACTACCTAAGCTCTAGAACCAAGAGGAATATTTCAGAATGAGAAAAGGATTTTAGGTCTTCAATTCTTATAATCTGAACAGTGTTTCCGCAGGAGCGGCACGCTCTGACGGAAACCCTATCCGCTAGGGCGAACCCACTTAAAAACCTAACCACCTGCTGGGGTGAAGGAAAATGTCGCTGAAGCGCACCCGCCCCTGCGAGGAACCTGTCCGCAAAGGTTGAACTTTGGCTTATGGACGAACCTCGCTTCTGTGAGCGGACCTTTGCTAAAGCAGACCCGTGGAAGCGTAACCAAGGGCGCTGGGGAGAACACCAGACACCAGCAATGCCCAAAACTTATCTACTCCCGAAACACTCCCGGGACCTCCCAAACACAAACCAATTATGCATTCCTATCAGAAAATACATTCCATGCCTACACGCACACTTGAATTTCTTAGAAAAGGTCTCTAAGGCTCGGGTTTGACTAAAGTCAACTCTTAAGTTCTAATTCTACAAATTTACAAAGACACCCTCAAAACACACATGGACACCTCGAAAACTGAATCAAAGGCGCGACTAAGTCATAAATGTCATTTTGAAGCTATTAGAATCGACGAACTGAACCAAAGGGTGACTAAGTCATAAATGAGTCAAACCTCTCTATTCTCTTAACTTAAGATTTTTCAAACTTATCAAAATGATCCAAAACCTATGAGAACTCCTCGGGATCCATACCACTCATCCCCGTAAGTCACACATAAGAAAATAACGTCTCGAAAAGGGTAATTTAGATATTTCAGGATAATGTAACCAAAACAACTTTTTCTAGTCGTTACACAACTAGAATAGTAACAACATGTAATCTTCTAGCTTTAACATGTACTAAATTTTCCCCTTCATCTATGATGCAATATGCAGCTAAGCTTGGACCAGGATTTTCATTGGAAGCTCCATCATAATTGTATTTGAACCATCCTGCTGCTAGGAATTTCTTTTTCACCACTCTACACACTACTCTTGGTATGTACTCTTCAAAATACTGGTTAATTAGAGGCCACTTCTTTGGCATATTTTGAATCCCAAAAAATTTCACCTTAGATAGCATGTATATGTTGAAGTTGATCTGATGAACAACCCTATTGAAGGTCATTTTCCCTCTATGTTTCTGATTATTTCTTCATTTCCATATTTGCCATAATAATATTGCAGGAACAACCTTGAAAACTAGTTTAATCTTGTAATGATAATATGTTGCCCATCAGGTTCTAATAACACGCTTGACTTGTGTACATGTGAAATTGAGACCTGCAGCTGAATTGAACATCCTCCAAATCTTGTCAGCAAATGTGCCTACTAAGAATTAGTTATCAATTATATCCTGATGAGGAGTAGTACAAGAATAACATTTGGAAACAACAGATATACTAATACTAGCCAACACCTCATCCACAAGAATTTTAAATTTTCAAAGTCTTCAACAAAAAATTAAAAATCTTAAAAGGCAACTCTAACCCACATGTTCTGGTACGAAACGGTCTCATGAGCCCTTTGTATCACTAACTCCCATGCACTTGCAACTGTAAACTTTCCAGTGCTGGTTGGCATCCACCAAGGTGTATCCCATTGTTGTGAACTACCATTTATGCAAATCTCCTGGGTAATATGTTGCACTATTTCCTCAGGAAAGAGTTGCATTAGCTTTTGTACGTTTCATTCTTCTTCTACCATTAGCTCAGACACATCTTCCACACTTTCATCAATTGACCAGTTACTAGGAACAACATAACTGAGTGCACCTAACCTTGTCAACTCATCAAACCAAATATTTGAAGTGCCACTCTTAGGTTTCCACCACATTTTCTGCTCCATATTGTCCCATACTTCTATCATCATTTTCCATGCTTGAGACCCCCTCTCGATCCATTGCACATTATATGGAATATGCTTCTTACAATACTTATTCCACATGTAATTTTCCCACAGAGAATTTATTGTTCTGAATTTCAATCAACTCCAGCATCACACAATCATCACTACCAATCGTCACAATCGTGTAAGTCACTAAGACATTAACTACCTCTACCATCACACTATCACCATCACCACTACTAAAAACCATATCTCCACCATCACCACCACCACTACTACAAACCATCACTAGAGAACATAAATATTTCACTTTATTATCAAATAATAATTTTATTTAATAAATTTGTATATTTTACAATTTAATTTGAATTGTATATTTCATTATATTTAACAATAAATAAATCGTACATATTCATATGATTAAAAACAATCTTAATCATTAAGTGTTCAGATCTAGAGACAACATCTTAATCATTCAGATATGCATTCAGATCTAGACGTCTTAATCTTATTGAAAACAAATGAGACCTAAGATAACTTTAGTAGTATTTCTTTCCTATATTTTTCTTCGTTATCCACATGATCTAGCTTATAGGATTTTCCTACTTTAGTTACTCGGTTGCCCTGTCATGGTCTAGGTGCTACATTTGAACCCCTAAAACCCGTCCTCAGTTTGGATTATAGGCTGCACTTGCCTGCATGAAGTCGGAATCTCTAGTAATCGTCGATCATCCATACAACGGTAAATTCGCTCCCAAACCTTGCACACACCGCCCGTCACACTATGAGAGTTGGCCATGCCCGAAGTCATTATCTTAATTTCAAGGAGGGGGATGTCGAAAACAGGGCTAATGACTGGAGTGAAATCTTTAAAGAATTTCTAATTAAAGAAGATATAAGATAAGTAATTAATTTAGAATTTTTCGTCTTTAGAGAAAAAAAAACAAGAGAAATCGTGACATGACCCCATTCAAATAGGTTAATAAGGCAAATCCCACTAATTGAGCACATAGAGGAGGTGAGCAGTCCTAAACTTTACCCGTACTTGAATTGGATGGTGTTATTAAATTTTCTTAGTATTCACTAGTTTAATTTCAAATTTTATTTTGATAATTGGCTAGTCAAAACTCATTTGTAGAAAGATACATACGACTTTAGTAATTAAACTTTGATCAGACTATCATTGTAATTGCTCTTAGTGGATTGGACCTAGTTATATATTGTGTCAACTGCATTGTTCTTTTTTTATCACTTGCATTACTAATCTCTAAATTACAATTTTTATATTATTAATATATGCATTACTTATCTTACGTTATCGCCGAACCAAAGGACCCCCTTATAGACACATTGGATAAATTATTTTAGTATGGGAGCGTTCTTATATTATGAAAAAGAACTATACGAGCGTCTGTAATCTGCAGACAAGAGATTTGAGCGGCGAAATAATCTTTTGATCAATATAATAAAGAAAGTAAACAGTGATAGTGTATCTTGCATATTTTCCTCCTTTCTTTATGTTAATCATAACTTTGAATGTGTGAATGACCCATCATTGGCAAAATACACTAGAGTATTTTTTTTTTTGTAAAAAAAAACACTAGAGTTCAATTTTTATATCTATCCATATAAAATATAAATGTAACAGGTTCAATTTTTAAAATTCTTAGCATTCTATTTGTTGCATTGTTAAAATTATGATTCATATCCAATATTTCCTGATATTTTACTAGATTTTTACATATATATCTTTATTCTGTGTCGAAAATAATCAATTTAGAAGAACCCAAAGGCAAAAAATTATATTTGCCCTGTTTCAAATCACTGAAGATATAACTACAAGTTAATTATTAATAGAAAGATATATTTGATAACTTTAACGTAAAAAGTTTAACTCTAATCTACTATATTAACGGACCTGGATTTGAAGAATATATGCAAAACGGTAAGATACAGGGGGAGAATAAAGCACATTTGCATCTACTTTTGGTAGCTCAACTTGACGCTTTAACATAGTTTCATTGGAATACCTAAAAAGTCAATAAAAAAAAATTGTTTCAACTGTAATGACGTCTCTAAAGTTGAAATATTTAGAGAACTCAAAAATATTCTTTCTTATTTTATGTTTCCCATATTGATCGATCTGCTTCACTTTACCTACTGTTAGGTGGATTTAGGGCCTGTTGGGAAGCACATATGAGAATTGAATTTGTTTGTTTCATTAAATAATTATTTGGTTAGGTGGAAATTGGATTCAATTGACAGGGTAGAATTACAAACTCCAATTCTCAAAAGAAGTTAAGAATTGAGTGTAATTACATCGTGTAAATTCATGGTTACTTTTTAATTTTTTTCTTTTATGTATTTATATTAACTTCTTTTCTATTTAAATTTATTTTTATTTTTAAATTTTTTTATTTTTGAAATATATTTTTCTTTTTATAATTAATTAAATTAAAATGTATTCACTTTAAAAATATATATCAATTATTTCTTACAATATAAGTTGCGAATATATGACTATTAGTTAATATAGTTTCAAAAAACAAATATGTATCTTAAATACCTAATTTAATATTATTTATAAAGGCACATATGTTTTAAATACTATTTTTTTATTATTACATTTTAATTTTAAATTAAACTAACTGTGTAATTATAGTTGTGCAACAAAACAGTACGCTTGTAATTACATACACTGTAATTACCTTATGACAAGCAAACAAGTCGTAATTAAAATATTGTTTAATTACTAGGCTGTGTAATTACTACCCTTGTAATTACACCAATTCCAATTACTAGGTGGCTTTCCAAACAGACCCTTAGAGAAATTATTAGGATATACTAAAATTACCTCTAAATCTATCAATAATAATTTCAATATTGTTATATATATATATATATATATATATATATATATATATTAAAAGCATGAACTCCCTAACATAAAAGTTAAATTATGAGGATACTAAAATATCCTCATAATTTAACTTAAATACCTATTGATGAAAATAAAAATATGTCATGCACAAACAATGCCAACCCACGATTCATACGAGCCGATGTGCTCTTTCACAAACAGACACAACTCTTTCATTAATATGAATAGTATTTCTAACGTTCCTTCTCACCCATCATTTAAAATTGTCAAGAAATGTCGATCCAAAAGTATTTACTCCAATTGCCCCATTCTTTGTTACACTATTATTATATGTATAAAATATAGAGATTTTCGTGCATGGTCAAATGGAATGTATAATGTCTCATTATTACACATCTTACAGGTTACATGAGGTTTGTGCAAATATACCATTTTAATGTATTAATGATTGATTTATTTGGATAATATGTTTAATGGTTTTATTACAGATTTTTTTCCATATTCTAACCTTAATTTAAAATAACAAAATCACTTGCAAGTCATGCTAAACGTAATTTGCCTCTCGGTGTGATAATGAATATATTACACAAGGTTCATCAATATACGTATTACATGGAGGGTTTAGTATTCTTTTTCTTTGTAGATTTTCTTTGCTGTACTGGACTCTAGAGACAGATAATTCATTTATTCTATAATATTAGTAACTACTAAAGGTTTATAAAAGATAGTCTTGACACTTTTGACCTATAGTCTTAACACTTTTGACCTTATTATCTGTAATATTTTCCCCATTAAAAATTTGTAATAGAAAAGGAAAAAAAAGTGTTATTAATGTAAACTATTGAAATATTTTACCAGAGGTCTGGCTATGGCTTTGCTAAACTGTTATTGGCATGTCTCTGATTCAACATTTTGACAGATTAAATCGTTTTACACAATGACATGCATGTATGATGGAAGAAAGGAAGTCAACTCGGTATTTCAACAAGAATCAAGAATTGACTTGTTGGGGATTCCCAAAATGGCCAATCATCCAAGGGTTACTTGCTTAACATGGTGCGATATTGAAGATAAAACATAAAAGATCAATAAGTACAATAGTTTACTTTTCGGCTTTTATGTGGCCCTGGCTGTCGAAGCCTTGCACTTAATTTCTTGTCTTTAAATTCTAAGTCTAAGCTACTAGTTAGGACATATTAAAATCATGTAATAACCCCTAGCTTGCATTAGGACACATTCAATGTCTTGTAGGAATGTTGAAGCCGAGAAGAGAAGATGGCCGAAGACCACGTCAAGGTGTGAAGAGGATTGAAGATCGACTTTGTCTCCAAGAAAGGCCAAACCCTTTCTACATTACTCACCATGACCGAAGAACCAACTTGGTCTCCAAGCCAGTCGACTTTGTCTCCAAGAAAGGCCCAATCCCTTTTTACATTAGTCAGCATGGCCGAGAACCAACTTGGCCCCCAAGCCAAGCCAAACCTTGTTCCCATTCGGCCGAAGTACTCTTGTAATTGTGTCCTTTTAGTAGCTTTCTAGAATGGTCCTCACCTCACTATAAATAGGACCCTTAGGATAAATGTAAAGATCAGTTTTTGAAGTTATATAAAATATAAAGTTAAGTTTTCAATTTGTGTGTTGAAGCTTGCCGATCCTTGTGTGGATCAAATCTCCTTCAGTGTAAGTATATATTAGGACTTGTGTGACATAGTTTCTACCCAAGCTTGAATAACACCCTTGGTGGTAAACGACAGTTGGCACTTATGTGAACCAACCTAGTCTAAGCCTTGGGAGCAAAAAGGGCATAGATCACCCTCACTTGGCTTGTTCACGGGCATTGCAAATAGCAAACCCCGATCTCGACTTTGTGGTATTGATCACCACCTCATTGGTGTCGGTTTGTCCAATTAACTCCCCGTTCCTCTATCCTTGGGCATATCCTTCATAATTCACAAAATCACCACCTCTACTAGACATCCAACCTGAAGTCACTAAAAGCCAACACTTATCCAAATCCCTTCCCTCCTACTCGAGTTGTACTCTACAATTCGGAACCAAGCCTCATTCAATACACCTTAAACTCATCATTCGTACATCCCTCAATGTCTCATAAACATCTCCACAAAATACCAGCCTCTACATTACACCACAGCCACCCGTCTAACCCAATCACCACCGAGTGTCCCATCTACCGCGACCTACCGGTACTTCACTGTCTCGGGTCTTTTCCTCCAACTTGCCATCACTCAATTACCAAAGTACAATCACCACATCCTCCCACAAAACTCTCGGAACAACCTCCTAAAACACCAAGTCTCATTTTCCCCTACTTCCTCCCAAAATCACCCCCAAACACAACAATGTCTCCCTAACCCGAGAAGCCTAAGAACCCGATATTGCCACTCATTTTCGGGTCAACCAGAATCACCTCCACATCCGAACCACATACCATCCAACCCGCTCCTTATATCCATCAGATTGGTATCATAGCTTGGACATCCCATCCCACACTTTGACGCTATGGAGCAACTTAGCAAAGAACTCCAAAGGTGCCTTGTCCAAATTGTCAAGGAACAAGTGCATGTTGACACCCAATTTTGTCTCATCTTTTCCGATCTATTTGCAATTTTAATATTTTTGACACCTCAAAAATATTTTTAATATATATACATACAGTCATATATATACACATATATTATTATTCTCAATATTATTATTATTATTATTATTATTCGTATTTTCTACAACCATTTTCCTTTTTAAATCATGATCATAATTTTACCCTAATATTCCATGTTATTTTATTTTCACAAAAAATTGCATCGCATTCCCATTTTTTATTAAGCATTAAACATTTCGCAAATATTATGTTTTATTATTATCACATCGTTATATCTCTTTTTTTAAAATAATTTACATTCTTCTTCTTTAATGCATTTTTAATATTAAACCCCTTTTATATTTTTAAACCCATAACCCGTTTTATTTCCCCAACCCAAAATAATTTCTACTCACCCCAAAACAATTCAACTCCCCCTCTTTATTTTTCGGCCCACCTGAAACCCCCAGCCCAAACGGCCAACCCGAACCGGCCCACCGACCCCAAACCCATTTCCCCTTATTTTTCTTTACCCCCAAAACCAAACACAACCCATAAAAAAAACCTACACACTCCCTATCTCTTCAACCCCCATCAGCCGCAACCCCCGACTCCACACCCCATACTCACGTCGCCGGTCACCTCCACTGCCACCACCAACCCCTGACACCACCAACTCCCCTCTGTTACGCCGACACCACCAACCCTTCGACCCATACCCTTATCCCCTTAAATCCTTCCCAAATCATCACTTTATTTTGAAATTCAAACTCGGTTTTGGAGAGGTATGGGATGAACGTTGGGGGAAAACCTTCTACAAATACCCTTTTATTGTTCACTATAGGGGAGGTTTTTTTGGGAGGTTCGATTCCATCTATAAAATATTTGTTTTGTTCTTGATTTTAAGCATTCGCCTTCCTTGTTATTCAAGAAATAAGTTCGAAAGTCGAAGAAAAATAGGGGTTTTCAGGCCAATTTTAGGTTCTGGTTTGGAGGTCAAAAATAAAAAATAGTCCGACAAAGAGTCCGTAAACTCAACTCTTCTCATTTTTCTTACTTTATGTGCTTCATGTGTTTTATCATTAGTTTAGTAATGATGTAGTTTATATGTTTATTGTCTAAGCATGTTAAGACTGTTGGTTTTGTTTAGTTAACAACAACGTTTTGAATTATTTTGCTCATGCTGTCTGATTCATGTTTGGTATCATACGGTGATATTTTGTTAATTAGTATCTGTTGAGAAGGATTAAAATATTGGTTAATTGAATGCCTCATGATGTTTGCTGATTTTTAGCTGATTGTTAATACTTAAACATACTGTGTTAGGTTCATGTTTAAGCATAAATGTGATTGTGCATACTTAGCTTAGTTTAAATGATTCTATATGCCTGAAAATGCCATCTCTTTATGGTTACTTGTTTATTTTCTGGGCATTCATGTTTGTCAAAATTGTTTACATACTTGTCTCTGCTATCTAAGCCCTAAAATAGGTCCATGACAACATGTCATGCCTTGTGCCATACCCATATCTGTTGAGTTATAAAATGGCATTCATATTAGTATTTTTGCACTTAGTCAACTAGCATCTGCCATGTCAAGTTATAGTTCTGTTGCATTCCATGTTTAACTCGTAATCTTGTCTCATGTGATAAGCATTTATAAGGTATAATTGGGACTGCCTATGTATGAATAGGTATGTTTTTCTTTGTATGAACAAAATGCCTATATCCTTTGACAAACTGTATATCTATGTCCAAACTGCCTATTAGGAGCATGTGTTCATTATGTCTTTGCTATCAAAATTTTCCATGTCCAGACTGTTTGTTGAGAATATACCTATATATGTTTCTTGGGTCCGTAAAATAGTTTTATGTGAGCATATCTTTTTTCAAATGGTAAAACATATGGCATATTAGATCACCCTATCCTGATTATGTCTATTCGAATGAGATTGAACATATTCATGTGTTTGGCCCGCTATTATCTGTGTAAATCACCTTGAGATGCTTGTGTATTTCTTCCTATTTGTACTTGGAATTCACTCATTCTTGCTCAACTTATCAATTGTTTTTCTTTTCCTTGAGATGACCATGCACATTTCTTACTCTTGCTTGTTATCTGAACCTGCTCATGTTGGCCCTCTGCTCTTATGCTTCCTATATGAACTGCTGCATTTACAGTGACATGTTTCAGGGTATACAAAGTATAGAGATCTAGGTATACACCAGATGAATATCAAGGTTGTATATCCTTGTATATTCCCAAGTATATCATGTATACTTTGAATATTACATGAATATCAACGCCTCTACATGGCTGTGTGTGTATCTGACTGGAAGGGTTTGTATTTCATGTTAAATGAATCCTCTATATTTGAAATCACTCATTGTACTATAAGTTTGAGTGATAAGTCTGTGTTTCCACTCCTTCCATCTTATGTCTTGTTCCTGTCTTTATTTGAGACTTTCATATTATATATGTTAGGTTTTATATTTATCATGTTATGCTGGTTGAAAGCCGAGAAAAGCTTCGGGTTTGGTTTAGCCTTCTTCGATAGCCTGCCATGCCTAAGGTTCTAGAAACCCTTTGAATCTTGTTGCGGCATCGGAAATGAATGGTGGTAGCCCCCTTTGTCTTCTTATCCTTTCAAATTTGAGGTTTAGTGTGATTGGTCTTTAAGTTTACCTTCCCCTTTATGTCTTTGCTGTGCTATCAGTGGTTGTGGTATCCTGTTGCACCTTGAGATTCTGGATACATGTCATCTTTAAATAGTTCTCGTTATGGGTTTTGTTTCTTTTGGCTACTGATTCTGAGACTGCCAGTTGCTGCAATAATTGGACCGATTACTGCACTTTTGAGCCATTATTCTGATGCTGCGTTTGCCGCGCATAACTGCTGCAATCTTGACCATTTACACTTCTTTTCGGAAATATTTTACTGCTACATTTTGAGCATATTTGATGTCTTATCACTGCTGTATTTTAGCCCAAATTGCTGTTGTTTTCTTGGCTTAAAAATAGTTGTTTTAAGACTGCTTTGGACAGCCCACTGTTGTGTTTCAAGTCCACTGCTTCTGTGTTTTCAAGCCCACTGCTGCGGTATTTTTTGAACCCAATTGCTGTTATTTTTTCCTGCTGAAAACAGCTGCTTTAAGACTGCTTCGGACAGCCGCAATATTTCTGAAAAGTCTACTGACTTGAACAGAATAGTACATGTAGGCCAATGAAATTGAATTTGAGGCCGCGTCCCTTCGGAAATCGCTCTTCTGTTTCAGTTTACTGTTTTGGCATTTAAACATCCATATACGGATATCTTACTGTTTACTGATTTGAATAAATATTGAATTCGAGGCCGCGTCTTTTCGGGAATTGCTTCTCGGTTTCAGTTTACTATTTTTGGCATTTAAACATCCGTATACGGATATTTGAATAAATATTGCATTTAGACCAATGAAATTGAATTCGAGGCCGCGTCCCTTCGGGAATTGCTTCTCGGTTTCAGTTTGCTGTTTTGGTATTATTTTACTGATTTGAACAAATACTACACTTAGGCCAATGAAATTGAATTTGAGGCCCCGCCCCTTCGGAAATTGCCTCTCGATTTTGGCTTTGCTGCTTTGGTATAATTTTCTGATTTGAACAAATACTACACTTAGGCCGATGAAAATATCCATCGATTTTTGAGGCCTCCACAATTAGAAAGACGGAAATATAACTTCTGGGCAAGGATGAGACTTAAATCTTTTTCTTATTTCATCTGAGAGACCAATATGTTTAGTAGGCGAGGCAATTAAAATGACCACCGAGTTATATGTTTGCAGCCACGACGTGATTGTAATGGTCTTTTTTTTTCAAAATTTAAGTTTGAGCCCTCCGTGGTCAAAACATTCATTATTTTGGATACGGATCCGAAGTTATTTATATTTAACTGTTTCTAACCGTTTGTTCTTAACAGCTTGCAAGGAAAAAAGTCAACGAAGGCAAATACTCCTCGGAGATTATTTATTTTGTTGTTGCTTTTACTTTCTTTAAATTAACTTTATCTCGTTCTGTATTGTAATATTATTTATTGTACTTGTAATTATTGAAATGCTTAGAATAGGTAGAATTAGAATTAATTAATAGGGTAGTCTAAGACTGGAAACCCGTCGCTAGCTTATTTACTTGTAGGCTCGGTTAATTCAAACTTAGAAAACCTCCGCTAGTTTATTTATTTTTAGGCTCATCATGCATATTTAAAATTTTCAAAAATAACTTTGATCATCTTCTATTCACTTTATTAATCATACAAATAAGGTTATCTTTTTTTCGATATGCAACTCAATGATTTTCAAAAATCACTTCTTTGGCATTATAAATAATTCATTTTTCTCCTTACTATTAATTGTCACAAATGCATACTTTTTCAACTTTACATGTCTTTTTTCTTTAATATCATACAAATGCATACTTGTACAAAATGCATTCTTTTACTAAATACTTGCAACATTATTTTAACTTTCTATTTTTAAAACATGCATTTTCCTTAGTATAATAATTAACCTAAGTTTGACCGGATAACCGCAAGTTAGCGGATTTTAAAGGATGACTAACCCCTTCCCTTTAGGATAATAAAGAACCCTTACCTAGAATCTCATTAGTTTCGCGGACCTTAAAATTGGAGTTATTTTGCAGCATTAGTTAATATTCAGGTGTCCTAATTCACCGTAAAATAATTGGGTGGCGACTCCTTAATCATACCCAGGAATCACCGATACGTTGCACTCCACTTTGACCCACGCATGGTCAAAAATGGGTGCGATAGTGCAAATCTCTAAAAAGAAACTTGCGGAACAAACTATAAGAAGTGAATACAATTCCGAGATTATACGTACTGGTCCAAAACGCGAAGGATTAGTACTTCAACATGATTTGGAAGTCCCACCCAAGGATCCAAGGGAGACTCAAAGAAGCCAACTTTTCTATACTAAGTGTAAAGTAAGCGATAAGGTGTAAATTGGTTATCGATGGGGGAAGTAGTTCAAACCTTGCCTCCACGGAAATGGTGGACAAGTTAGAACTGCCCACTTGTGATCACTCACAGCCATATGACCTCCAATGGGTCAACGAAGAAGGGGAGCTAAGAGTCACAAGGCAAGCACATGTCAAATTCCAGATTGGCAATTCTGAGGATGAGATATGGTGTGACATCCTTTCCATGGATATGTGCCATATTCTGTTAGGGAGACCTTGACAGTATGATCGAAAGGCTCAACATGATGGAGAAAAGAACACTTATTCTTTTCGGAAGGATGGCAAAAGATTCCGACTAGTGCCATTGTCACCTAGAGATGTCAAGGAGTAGAAGACTCGAAGTGCGGAAGCTCGGAAAGAATCTGAATCCTTACCTCTCGATGCTCGAAATATCAAGGAAGAATTAAGAAGGGGATCCATCTATCTAACCTGAAGGTCAAAAGCAAGAAGGGCCTGTTAGGGGAGGTAGCCGAAGATAACGATTTGAAAATTCTCCTAAAAAGATATGAAGATGTGTTTCCGGATGACCTTGCCCCCGGTCTACCACCAATTAGGGGTATTTAACATGCCATCTATTTTATTCCTGGAAGTTCATTGCCTAATCGACCGGCATATCGGTGTAATCCGGAGGAGGCCAAAGAATTGCAAAGGCAAGTCCAAGAGCTATTGGACAAAGATTTTATTCGCGTGAGTCTTAGCCCCTGTGCGGTACCCGCCCTTTTGGTACCAAAGAAAGATGGCACTTGGCGAATGTGTGTTGATAGCCGGGCAGTGAATAACATCACCATCAAGTAATGGTTTCCTATGCCAAGACTTGACAATCTTTTGGATGAGTTGAACGGAGCCAAGATGTTCTCCAAAATTGACTTAAGAAGCGACTACCACCAGATAAGAATCCGGGAAGGGGATGAACGGAAAACTGCCTTCAAAACAAAGTTTGGATTATATGAATGGCTTGTAATGCCATTCAGCTTATGCAATACACCGAGCTCCTTCATGCGGCTCATGCACGAGGTGTTGAGACGGTTCATGGGATTAGAAACGAGCACACTTAGATACATTAAACATAATATTAGATCGACTAGACCTTAAATACATTATTGACTCAATCATACCACGATACTTTGTCTGATCAATAGTCTTTCCTTCATTATCTTTATCAAGAGAGCATTTTGGACTCATTGGTATTTCTAAGGCCTTTGCCTCGGTCATGCTAAACATTTGGATGAGTTCTTTAGTGTATTTATTTTGATAGATAAATATCACTTTCTAAGATTGATGAATTTGTATTCTACAAAATAGGTTAACTCACCAATCATACTCATTTTAAATTATCTTTACATAAGATCAGAGAATTCCTTACACAAAGATGGATTAGAACTTCAAAAAATATTATCATTAACATAAATATGAATAATGATATTTCCTGATAAGGATCTTTTTATAAAAGAGTGGTATCAATTTTGCCCCTAGAAAAACCAAGATCAACTAAAAATGAGCTTAAATGAGCTTACCAATATCTGGGAGCTTGCTTAAGACCATATAAGGCTTTTGCCAAATCAAAAACATGATATGGAAATTCAAATTTTTCAAAACCTAGAGGTTGTTTAACAAAAACTTTTTCTTCATTAAATCCATTTAAAAAGATACTTTTGACATTCATTTGAAAATGTTTAAGACCTTTAAATGATGCATATTCAAGTAGGATTCGAATGAATTTAACTTGGATACTAGAGCAAATGTTTCATCATAGATGACTCCTTATTGAGAATTTCCCTAAGCGAACAGTTGAACTTTATTTGGCACAACATCTCCAGCTTCATTCAACTTGTTTCTTAATATTCATTTGGTACAAATGACTAAAGCTTTTTCTAGTTTAGGAACTAATGTCCACACCTTATTCTTGTCAAATTGATCTGATTCTTCTTGCATATCATCAACCTAGTGATTGTCTTATAGAGCTTCAGTAACCATTTTGGTTCTAGTTGAGAAATGAGAGCAACATTTGCTTTATTTTTACTTGTTGCTCTAATATTCATTCCTTCATTTAGATCTACAATGATGAACTTTTAGTGATAATTAGGTTCACTACATTTAGAATAGTCTCAATAGTTGCAGCACCCGACTCTTCAGTCATTTTGGCAAAATAGTCTGTTTTAGTGATTGGTAAGATGATGCTTTGTGATTCCTGATTTTCTTCATCATCTACAGTAGTACCTTTTTTGACCAAGGGATTAGTATCATCATATATTACATGAATAGATTCATCAAAACTTAAAGTGTGTTTATTAAATACTATATAAGATCTACTTGATGTTGAATATCCAAGAAATATAATGTCGTCGATTCTGGAACTTTCCATTGTTATGCACAAAACATTTACAACCAAAAGGATGAACATAGTTAATATTGGGTTTCTTACCATTTCATAATTTGTATGGAGTTTTATTCAAGATAGATCTAATCAAATATCTGTTTAGAACATGACAAGTTATACTTACAACTTCTGCTAAAAAGTAATGTGGTAAGGAGTTTTCCACAATCATGGTTCTTGCCATGTCTTGAAGAGTTCTATTTTTTTATTTCAACCACATCATTTTGTTGAGGAGATTTGGGTGAGGAGAAATTGTGAGTGTATCATTATTCAAATGCCTTTATTTCAGATTCTCCTCCATGGTCACTCCTTATAACAGTAATGTAATAGTCTCTGTCTCTTTGTACTCTTGCACAAATGAACATAATTTTTTTAAAGTATCATCTTTATGAGTTTAAAACATTACCCAAGTAAAACGAAAGAAGTCATCAACAATAAAAAATGCATATATGTTTTCTCCAATGCCAACAGTTCTAGTAGGACAACAGATATCCATGTGTAATAGCCACAGTGGTTTAGAAGTAGAAATAATATCTTTTGAAAAAAAAGAATTACACATTTACTTACCCATTTGACATGTATCACAAATATGATCTGTTGTATAATCAAGTTTAGGAAATCCAATGACTAGATCATATTTAGTAAGTTTCTCAATTAGAGTAACGACTCGTCGGGTCACTTTATACTTATTTCCCAAGAATACCCTTCCCTTAGTTTTAACTTGGTGTTTATGGCTTGCAGGGATGGGTGGTACGACTCCCGAGGAGTCCAATTTTTTTATAGGTTTGAGAAATCCTAAGTTAAGGTAATAGAGGAGTTTGACCCATAGTGGACTTTTAGGTAAATGCACTCTTTTTGTGGTTTCATCGGTTCCATTAACTCCGGAATGACGATTATGTCATAGTTGAGCCTTTGGTTTGGGCCTTGAGGCAGCACAGTGCATTTTGGAGGTTAGTTTATTAAATCATGAAATTATAACTTAAGAGTTGACTTTATGCAAACCGAGTCTTAGATTCCTTTTTCGGGAAATCCGAGTGCGCGAGTAGGTCTGGAATGTATTTTTTGATAGGGTAGCATGTTTGGTTTGTGTACGCAAGGTCCCGGGAATATTTCAGGTGGTTGACGAAGAATTTAATGATTTTGGGCTATTGTTGTTTACCGGTGTTTACGTCGGCAGCCAGTGGTCTGCCTCAACAGAGGTATGGCTCACCGAAGCGGGATTTCCCTAACAGCCAAAGATCCGCCGCAGCGGATGTGTTACTCGCCGGAACATGTGCGCCTCAACGGAGGGAGCTTCTACCCGAGTGGATTTTTGGAGCTTAAGTGACTTTCGCTCTAGCGGATAGGGCTTTCGCTAGAGTGGGTCCACCCCAACTGAATTGGGTCTGCTGGAGTGAATCACTGTGCTGATTTTATGTGGGTTTTACCTAGATTTCATTCCATTCCCACATTTATTTCCTCCTCGGAACTCAAGCTTGGGCAAAAAAGTGGTGAATAATTCAAGAGGTTTTCATCATTAAGGTAACCATTCTCCCTTTCCCTTAATGTGTACTAGTATATTATATCCTAAGTATGTTTGTTAAGTGGGGAAAATGGTAGAAATGCTTGGGAAGAATAAGAGGGTTGTAATCGAGGATTAAGGGTTGTTTATGAATTTATTGATGCTTATTTTATAAAATAGTATTGTATTTACCTAGTAGATGATGATTCTGTGACCAATTCCATGTTATAAACCCTTTTGGAAATTAGGGGAAGTTCTAGGGTTAGAATTGAGGTTTTTCAATAATTCATGAAATTTGAGTTTGTTTTGGGCTTTGTTGTTCAATTAACTGGAGATTATGACTACCAAGCATGTTATGGTACTATTAGGTAATAAAGTTCGTGTTTTGATAATATAAGACCGGGTTCATTTGTATGTTTGACTTAGGGATTCTAGATTTATTTGTCATTATGGGTACCGTTAGACCCGTAATCTCATATAATCAGTATGATTGACCAGAGTGGGTTCGCGATGAGGCTCAATGAAAGGGGAAAGATGTTGCGTGATTTCTTCGGCTTAAATCAGGAAAGTTGAGACTTACTAGACCTTAGAATGGTGTTTGTGTGTTGACTTAATAACTAATGGGAGTAATGGAGTATTGGGGGTCCCATACCGGTGAGATGATGAGCGTTAGTACGGGTACCAATGAATTTAACTTGGGTAATTAATGAACGTGTTTGATATATCTGAAGGAGTGTGTTTAGGCTTCGAGCCTTGAGCGTGGTGCATAAATCTGCTTAGGTTGGTGTGATTGTTGATTACCTAGGATTTTAGCCATGTTTGATATGCTATAATTGATTTTCCTTTTCATGGATTTATCACTCCACATCTCATCTAAATACATGAAAATGAATTATTAGTACTGATTATATTTCTTATGCTGATTGCATGATGTACTGATGCAAGAAAGATCGCAGACTTGAACTCCCAACTTGAGTTGATAAGTGAGTTGCCGAAGATGCCAACAATGAACCATCGATCCATGACTAGTTTCCAAAAATGGCAAGGTTTATGGAGTGGAGTTGAGAACATCACGTAAAGGTTTAAGAAGACAACATTTTATTTCGGCTTTGTATGTAGGTCTTGACCGAAGACCATGTTTGTTTTTCTTTTAGTTTATCTTAGCTTTTAGTTCTTCTTAGGACATAGTTAATGTACCGTGTAATAAGACTAGGTGACAAGGACAAGGATGCAAGAGAAAAGATGACTAGGCCGAGAGCTTTCTCCAAATGTGATTTTACCGAGAATGAAGAAGGTCTCAAGAAAAAGGAATCATCTAGAACATGTGGCTCCCAAGAGGTTATCTCATTCATGCACTTGAAGACACCAAGAAGGCAACCCAGAAGATAAGGGAATGTTTCTCAACACTACCCAGGAATACAAATTGTTGAGATAACTAGTTCATATGTGAATGGTACCAAGGAAGAATCTAGAATGCATGGAAGATTGGGATTCATCCCCCCCCCCCCTTCCCATTTCGGCCAAGGTACTTCAAGGATAAGAAACTTCCACACGTGCTCCAAGAAAATCATTCATGAACTAACTAGTTCATGCATTGCTTTACATAGAAGACATAAAAGAGTGGTATAGAGATCTTGAAGAGTTGGTCTACTCATTGTTCCCCAAGTTAACTTGAACCCCTTTCCATTTGTTCCCACTTGGCCGAGATTTCGAAGTAATTTGTGTCCTTTTGTTATCCTTCTAGAATAGTCCATGTACTACTATAAATAGGACCTGTAGGATATTGTAAAAATCATAGTGGATTAAATATAAACTTGAGTTTTACTCATACTCTAAAGTATTCAACTTGTGTGTGTCTACCTTAGATTGGTCCTTGTGTGGGCCTTGGTTCTTTTGTGAGCCAACCCCTTAGTGTAAGTTGAATCTAGGACTTGTGTGACCTAGTTAAACCCAAGCTAAGGTCCCTTTGGTGTAAGTCTTTGTTAGGACTTCTGTGACCTAATCAAACCCAAGCTTAAGGAACCCCCTTGCTGCAAGTGGACGTTGGAAATTGTGTGATCCAACCAAACCCAAGCCTAGGGTCTATCTTAAGGTTACCGGCCACCCTCACTTGGCTTGTTCACAGGCTTGTAGTTAGCAACCCCGATCTAGTTCTTGTCAAATTGGCAAAACTTATCTTGGTGTCGACTCGAGCATTAAAACCCTCGTGTCATTATCCTTGTTATACTGACCGTCCATCGCTTGGTTTGTACTCGGGTTTGTACCTAGCATCCCGTGATCATTCCTTGGCCAAACCACAATCTTTCTTTCACCACCACATCCCATAATACTCCATAAACATCCCCACTAAAGCTCACTATCCGAAACTACCCACAACTTCACGCAAAAACCCAACAACCACAAACAATCCACAAGATAGCCCTTACTGAGACTTCATTGTTTCATCTAGGTTCCGCCACCTTACCTCCATCCGACCACCAAACCCGGATCATCAAAACAACCCTCAACACACTCAGAACACTCCTATAAAATGCCTTGACCCAATTCCCTATATAACTACCCGATATAACCACCAAACACCACACTGCCCGGTAGAAATGTTCCACCCGACAGCCTACTTTCGATCACATTTTCATGTCAACCCGTGTCCAACCAAACTCCGACCCACTTACCCACTTACACCCTCCTTATATACATCATGTACTCATATCCATATATGTATATATATATATATATATATATGTATATATGTATATATATCTATATGTATGTATATATATATATATATATGTATATATGTATATATATCTATATGTATGTATATATATCTATATATATCATATTGACATTTGAAATGTTGAGATATTGAGGAAAAAGGCTTTGGAAGCCAGTTATTGGATATGGTACATGATACGAGAGTAATGATAGATTATGATACTTCAGTCACAGAGCTGGTATCCGATGGAATTAGAAGAGTGTATGGACCTCATGATTCCTCTATGGGTCACGTGACAGCTATTGTAGCAGCGTGAGTATATCGGGTACATATGGTCTGTGCATACATACATATCATCTGCATTACATCCATTCTTATTCTTTTTATATGTATTTATTGTTGTGTGTACTTGATTGTGATTCTTGATGAATTATATGATCTTATGTCTTGATTGAGTGTAATACTGATACTTGAGACTTGTAATTGCTGTGAAATTGAGTTGTGAGACTTGACGGGACTAGATGCCCGGCTGTGGGGTTTAGGCTGTTGACAATGCTTTTGAGGACAATGTTAAGACTTTCGAACTTGGATAATACTTGTGCGTTGTTGAACTGTAGCACTAAAATGGTAAACTTGTTATTTGGAGGAAAGATTGAGTCTTGATAGTGTTTGTGCCTTAGTTCGTGAAAGGGTTGGATCCTTATGAGTAGAACTTATATAATTAGTGAAAAAGTGTAATAGTTGCGGACTTAGGTGCCTTTTAGGCAAAGGTTGGAACTTATTACTATATATGTCCTAATGGACGTAAATATAGGAAACTTTGTGATATTCCTTGACGAGCGATAGAATTTACGACTTGGTATAGTTGTAGGATCATTACTTAAACTGTTGAATTATTTATAATTGTATATTTAACTAACCAAGCATGAAGAGAAGTATTGGGAGTATCAACCCTGCCCACCAATATAGTTAGGGTTGGTCGATGATGCTGCTAGGTACATGTGTTTCTCGTACTCACTCTACACTTGTTGCACTTTATGTGCAGCCAACACTGGAACTCTCTTCTATATTTATGTTTCTGTTCATATTACTTTCAGACAATATTTATTTTCCTCTATCAAACTTGTACTCGATTTAGAGCTCTGTACTCATAACTACCGAATCTTTGAGGTTTTTCTTCAAACTACGTTAAGTCCTAATATTTATTGATAATTTTCTTGTTATCTCTTTACTTTCCGCACTTACTTTCGTATAATTTTATGTTGAACGATTGGGGTTCACCTACGGATTAGGTAGTTTCCCTCACGATACAATGGGAATTTTGGGTCATGACAGTTAAACGCATGCTTGCATGACCCAACTTTTTGTGCCACACCCTTGGATCTTCTGTCGTGGATGCAACATACATATGTCCTGCTAAACTCTTAACGAAATCCAGGACATGTACATTTTTATCTCTACATCCTGGTAGCACAACTTTTCCAATATTATCTTCAATGATGCAACATGTTTTCTTGAATCTTACCTCGAGCCCAAAATCACATAGTTGACTTATGCTTAGTAGATTGTAGTTGAGTCCCTTCACTAAATAAACGTTAGTAATATCATAAGAATTAGTAAAATCAATTATTCCTATACCAATGACAATTTGAATTGTCCCTAAAGTCGTAATATTCCTTCATCGAATTCAGCGACTGATTTTTGAACACGTTTTTATCACCGATCATATAGTTTGAGCATGCACTATCTAGATTCCATTTCCCTTTGATTTCTTCTTGGGGTGTTCCTGCAAAAAAGTGTAATCACTTCCTTTTAGGTACCCAAATCATCTTGGGTCCTTGAGGATTAGACTCAACATTATTTTTATTACTCTTGGGTCTCTATACTCAACTAGGTCCAACTGCATATGGCTGATTCTACAACAACAATAAATAGGTTTGAGAAAAGGGTCATTACTGACTGACTAGTGAGTTGACTTGCTTGACGTAAATTTATTTTAGTCAGATGTCCTATCAGTTGACTTTTTCGAATGAGTCGACTAATTTTTCTTTACATGAGAGACTGAGTTACTAGTTGACTTGTTGGATGCAAGTTTGTCATTGGAAAGTTCTTTACCAGTTGACTTATCATTATGAGCTGACTGGTTAGACCTAACATAAGTATGGATGGTGGATATACGCAAACCACTAATTTTCAATTGCAATTTCTGAACTGTTTCTTGAAGAAAGTCTTTCTCAATTTCAGAAACTTCTGATTTATTCTCCCAATCTTCTTTTTCTCTTTGAAGTTTTCAAAGTTCATTAAAAACTGTGTTTATGTCTTCTAAAGTTCAATCTAATAGTTCTTGAAGTTTGGTATGGTCACTTTTATGTGGAGGCATAAAAGCTACTATGAGGTTGTTGGTGCTCTAAGTCGGATAATTGTTTTTAGAGTCACCACCTAATTTATAGATAAATTAGGAAAACCAAGTTGAAAGGTTTATTCAAGTAAATGCAAAATTTTATCTAAATCAGAGTCAAGGTAAGGGTTCTGGTGATCCCCGGGGAAGGTGTTAGACACCCCGGTATTAAAGATCCGTAGAATACAGTTGACCTTCGAGTTCTATAGCATGTTTCAATGATTTGAATTGCTTAAAAAGTGTTTAAAATTCCCACAAAATTCTTGTCATTCATTTATTCAAAACTCAAAGATATTTTGAAAACAAAAGAGTTAAACTTCCGCCAAAAATGGTTTGCACAAGGGTAATTTAGTCAACTTATTTTCGGACTAAGAACACCCAAGAATTAACTTGAGTAGAACACTACTATTTAGTCACATAAGTTGTCCAATGTCACTTGCATATTGTGAAAATCTTTTAAAGTTCAAAATTAGTGTAATTCATTTGAAATGACAAGGTTTGTGTTTTTTGAAAGAAGTAGAAAACAAAGATTTTCTTTTATTTTTAATGCTATACCCAAAAGGCCAACTCATAGTTCCTAATGCCAAAAAATATATCATGACCCAAGTCCAAGATAGTTTTAAGTCTCAAAATCATATAAGTTGGGCTCCGCCCAGAAAATCAACCTTTTAAAGATGTCAATTTGGCTCAAATAGACCAGAATATATTCAGCAATTTAGATGTCAATTTGTCTTTAGGAAAAGCCATTTTGGTCGAGATTTATCAAAAAAACAAAAACTGACACGACCCGTTTCATGTATTTTCAGTCCAAATAAAGCCCGGAGCAGTTCTAATTTTCCTTTTACATTATTACAACCCAGAACCTAATCTCTTTTACGATCTGATTTGTGGATTCAGAGTTTCGACGGCTATTGAATAACTGGTTTGTGACATTTACTTCTCTTGTTGATTTCTGATTTTGGCATCTCATTTGTGGAGTAAGTGAACAGTCCTTGATACTGGTACTTGATATTTTTATAGACCCATTTGAGTCGCTATTCGATTCAGTATCTCGAGTTCTATATATTTATTGTTGCCATTATCAGTCCGTCAGAAATCCCCAGGTGGTTGATTTTAATTAAAACTTTGTTCTTCCATATTGATTTGGTTGCTTATTTGATTCTCTAATTCATTGGGTTATTTATTCTCTGTTTCGTTGGATAAGTGAAAAACATAATTTCAGTGACTGGTCGCCAGTGATCCCTCGATACTTTTGTTGCACTGCTGGCTTGGGATTTTTTAGATCTGCTCCAGATCTGCTCTACCTCCGCACCAGAGGTTTGAGAATTGGTGAAACCCACCACCACCACATTAACATCGAACGTCCGACCTTCGATGAACTTTTTTTTTCTTTTTCTAATTTTTGCAAGTACCACAAGATCTGCCACAACGTACACCTGGGTTCTGTCGCTCTGTTCTCCCGCCTAACATCCAAGTACAAAATTTTTGACAGGAAACAATGATTTTAGGTAGTGAACAACGTGTTCCGACATGTGAACAGTGATTTCCGGCATGTGAACAGGTTCTATTAGCCTGGAGTTGGTACCTCCAGTTCCCCGTACTCAATATTTGTCCTTATCCCTAATAGTTAAATTCTTGCGTGTTGCATTTTATTGAATCTTGACTTTACATTGTTGTCTTTATTCTTCTTGTCCTTTACTTTAGCATTTTGGTTTGTAGTACCTTGACTTACCTATAGATTCTTACTAATTTGTGCTTTAGTATTGGTTCCCGTGTGTGTTAACGTTAACCTTTGACTAATATTGTTTGCTCTAGTGGCGTTGGTGAATGATGGTAGACTAGGGTCATGTTCTCGTTCGGGGACGGAGGTGAGGGTTAGGGGGGGTAAGGGAGGTAAGGGTAATACTATGATGATAATAGGGTCTTGTAATATTGGAACTTTAACGGGGAAGTCCATAAAACTAGTTAAGATTCTTAAGAAGAGAAGGATTAATATAGCCTGTGTCTAGGAGACCAAATAGGTAGGACCCAAGGCCAAGGATATAGACGGGTATAAGCTATGGTTCTCGTGTAGGTCAAAGTATAGGAATGGGGTAGGCATTTTGGTAAACGGCGAGCTAAGGGATCATGTGGTAGAGGTTAGGAGGGTCAATGACAGGATGATGGTGATTAAGTTTGTAGTTGAGGGGTGCACTATGAACATTATTAGTGCGTATGCGCCGCAGGTGAGCTTGAATGAGGAGGAGAATAGGCGTTTTTGGGAAAATTTGGATAAAGTGGTAGGAGGTATACCACCCACTGAGAAGTTATTTGTAGGAAGGGATTTTAACTGACATATCGGGGAACTTCCGGGGGGTTATGACGACGTGCATGGAGGTTTTGACCTTGGGGATAGGAACGGAGAAGACATCTCGCTTTTGGAGTTTGCTAGAGCTTTTGGGATGGTGATAGCCAATTCGAGGTTCCTAAAGAAGAAGGAGCATTTGGTGACTTTCCATAGTTCGGTGGCTATGACTCAGATAGACTTTTGCTCCTTAGGAAGGTTGACAAAGGTCTTTGTAAAGACTGCAAAATTATTTCAAAGGAGGATCTTACAACCCGACATAAGCTTTTGGTGATGGATTTGGAGATTAAGATGGAGAAGAAGAGGGTTATTGATGACATGTTAAGAATCAAATGGGGGAGTTTGACCATAGCCAGTGCAAAGGAGATGAGGGAGAGGTTGATGGTCAAGAGAGCTTGGGGGAGTAGTGGGGATGCGACCGGTATGTTGGACAAGACGACCAGTTGCATTCGGGAGGTTACTAGAGAAGTGCTAGGGGTCTAGTGGGGTAGCCGTGGTGGGCATCGAGGGGACTGGTGGTGGAATGGTAAAGTTCAAGAGAAGTTGGAAGAAAAAAAAGCGACGTATGTGAAATTAATAGAAAGCACGGATGAAGTGGAGAAGTGGACGAATAGGGAATTACATAAGATGGCATGGAAAGAGGCAAAGCTAACCGTTACGGCAGTGAAAATAGCAGCTTTTGAACGTCTATATATGGAATTAGAGGGAAAAGAAGGGATAAGAAGTTGTACAGACTAGGCAAGGCGAGGGAGAGGAGTGGATAAGAAGTTGTACAGACTTGGATCACGTAAGGTGCATCAAGGATGAGGATGGAAACGTACTGGTGGAGAATGCGCATATTAGGCGGAGGTGGAAGACTTACTTTCATAAACTCTTGAACGAACAAGAAGATAGAGACATTGTGCTGAAAAATCTGGAGCACTTTGGTAGGTACTAGGATTTTTGGTATTGTGAAAACATTAAGATTGAGGAGGTTTATGGTGTTGTTCGCATGATGCGTAGGGGATGAGTGACCGGGCCGGATGAGATCCCAATTGAATTTGGGAAGAGCGCTGGTAGGGCAGGTTTGGAGTGACTGACGGAGTTGTTTAACGTCATTTTTAAGACGACGAGGATGCCCAAATAATGGAGGTGGAGTATAATGATTATTTTGTACAGAAACAAAGGTGATATCAAGAGTTGCAACAACTATAGGGGTATCAAGCTGCTACTTGGTTGGATTTAGCATCAAATTGAACTTACAAAGTTTATCAAAGAACTTCTGCAAGTGTATGATGTGATCAGAGCTTTCCCGTGACTTGATTATGACATCATCCACGTAGACTTCTATCTCTTTACGCATCATGTCATGGAAGATTGTGGTCATTGCTCTCATGTATGTGACACTGTAGTTCTTGAGGCCGAAAGACATTACACAGTAGTGGTATACTCCCCATGGATTGATGAATGCTATTTTTATACATCTTTTTCACTCATCAGGATATGATGGTAACTAGTGAAGTACTCTACAAATGAATGTAAAAGCATGCTTCGCACAGTTATCAATATGTATGTTTGATGTGGTAAAGTATCATTGGGACTAGCTCGGTTGAGATCACGATAGTCGACATAAATTCAGATTTTTTGTCTTTTCTTCGGTACATGCACATTGGTGGCCAATCATGTGGGATATCGAGTTACTTCTGCGAATCCAGACTTTATCTATTTTTCAACCTATCTTTGATTCTTATGCTCAGATCAGGCTTGAATTGTCGGAACATGCGAGTCTGGAATGAAAATCCGACAATACAAATTGTGGTCCTAACTTGGACTAACGCGAGTCATTTCCATTTTTCAAACATTACGTAGAAAAGTAAAGACACAAATGGTGAATACTAGGGCTTGAGCCAATTTTCGCCTATTTTTGAATGAAAATTTAAAATCAATCTCTCTACCAAGGACTCAAAAGTGGGGTAGAGTTCTAGTTGGACATCTGCTCATCTGGATCAGCGTTGCGGATTATAGGTGCTTCAGAGCATTCCTCTAGTATTACGATACACTCTTTCTCTTGGAACAACATCCCTAAACCATCTTCTGTGTCTCCGTCGTTGCACATGAGCATTTTTACTGGAATGACTGGTAGAGACCTGGGAAAGGCTTATGCAAATGTGGGGCACCTCTTTTATTTTGATCAACATCGGAGGCTTCTTTAGAGCTTGGTATGTAACCAAGACCAAAATGGTACTTATTTGCCAGAATTTACAGCGGCTCCTTGATACCCTGGAGCTCTAGTCCCAAACCTTAGTCGGGCTCAACCCCGTTCTAAAGAATGGTTGCAACAATCATATTGTAAACTGGTGGCTTCTTTTTTCGTCGGCCCCTTGGTGGGCATGATGTATATAAGGAGAGGATTGTATGGTTAGGTGGGTCGGAGTTGGATTGGGACTGGGTGGATACCAAAATTGGGGTCAAATGAAGGTTGGCGGGTTTCTGGGCAGTGTGTATTTGGTGGGGAGTGTGCGGGTGAATTTTGAGGGTGTTGGGCTAAGGCGTTTGGAGGGGATGAACTAGACACGTTGTAGGTCATGTTGGTGGTTGGGTGGTGGTAAGGTGGCGGAAAATAGTCGGGACAGTAAAGTTGGTGGGATTTGGGTGCGATCGGGACAGTGGGGAATTAGTTGGGGGTTCCGGGTGTTTGTGGGAGGAGTCGGTTGACGACCTTTTAGGTATGAGTTGGGGAAGTGTTGGGGTGAAAAGAAATTGGGCAGTTTGGACAAGGATTGGGCACGAAATTGATAAACAAATTCGTGTGCGGGTAAGGTAATGTAGGCCGAGAAGACCTTCAATATGTTTCTAACAAGTAATCAGATAGAACGTTGGCTTGGGTATAGTTAGATCACAAAAGTTATAACTAGACTTACACCGAGGGTTTTAACCACAAAAGGACCAAGGGGTGGCCCACAAAAGGATCGGGGTTTGGACTACAAAAGGACCAAGGGGTGGCCCACAAAAGGATCGGGGTTTGGACCACAAAAGGTCCGACTAAGATAACAACACAAAAGTTGAAAACTTAGTAAGTTTGAGAAAACTCAAATATATTTCATAAAATTTCAATATCCCCTTACATCAATTACATCTCCCATTTACATTAGTCTCACGTTTGACTCTCAATGGCCCTATATGGTTTGGCATAGATTACACCGTGGTTGGATTATCACATATGTCCTCAGATGATGTGGTGAAAACGATAGATGGTTGTAGCACCTTGTGTATGGAACTCACGAAGGGACCTAGGAAGTTGCACAACCCGAATGACATCAAACCCGATTTATCTTTAAGACCGTCTTCCATTCACCTTCTCCTTGGATTTCCACTTGATGGTAGCCACTTCTCAATTCCATCTTGATGAACAATTTGGCTCCACATAATCCATCAAAAAGACTTTTCAACCTCGGCATAGGAAGTTTGTTCCCCACCATGAAGTTGTCGACCTCTCGACTTTCAACACATGTGTGCCAAGTTTGTGTGCATATGCTTGAGGTTTGGGTAATGAATTTCTTTAAAATAAACCAAGAGAGTGTTCACTACTTATCGTCGGGGATGGTCCTGTTGTAAACTTATCCGCACATGCAACTTTCAAAGGCTCCTTTGAGTAGGCACCTATAACACTCCCCTTCTTAAGCTCCTTCTCCATCTCTCGTGCATCAAGTAAGGGGGTCTCGTGTTCTTCCTTGGCCTAGGATTCCTCCAAGGGCTTCCATTACTTTCATTCGTCAGCACTCTGGGTTTAGGACATTCCTTGGCAAAGTGTCTTGATTCTCGACATTGGAAACACATTTTTCTCTTTATGTCTATCCTTGTTGTGACCTCTACAACTCCTTGATCATACAATGGAGAAGTATTGCCCTCTTTTACCCTTTGATCTTCAATTTTATGATCATACAAGGGGTTGATAAAAAAAAGTTGCCCATTTTCTTGATATTGGAGGGCTTTATGTAAGACTTTGTGGAACCTCTCCTTTGTGGTTTCTCAAACACGCCTCCAAAGGTGTGCAAGACACCACTTCAATTTTTTTTTGGCTACATGTGGGGAGCTTGAAGTGTAGACTTTGTTCATTTTCCCTTGAAAAAATTTCCTCATCATATGCTTCTTTAATTTCTTCCAAGAGTAAACCTTGGTCTTGCCACTTCTTTTTCGATTGGTTCTTAGATTTTCGTACCAATTGGAAGCAAATAACTTAAGCCTCAATTTGGCAACTTTGAAGCACTCATGATCGTCATATTGCTGATACTTGAAAAATCTCTCAATGGTGTTTAACGATTTAAGGAACTCTTTTGGGTTCATATCTCCATGAAAAGTTGGAAGATCACATTCTTTTCTCAAGATGGCCATATGTTTCGCAAACATGTCACTAACGAGTTTCCGAAGTTCTTCTTTATTTGTAAGTGACATTTTTGTGATGGCTATCGCGTCAAGGCATGGGATGGAAATGCCTTGCTCTGATACCAATTTGATGTACGTATGGAGGGGTGAGCGAGGGTAAGTGGGGCTGAGTTCGGCAGGGAACAAGTTGACGCGAAAATGGATGGGAAAAGTGGTTCTCGGTTTCTAGCTGGGTAGTGGGGATTTGGGGATTGTTTCGAGTAGTTGTGTACGAAATTGGGTCAAGGCGTTTTATGGAGCTGTTATGTACACGTAAAGAGTTGTTTTGATGGCCGGTCTTTAGTGGTTTGATGATGGCAAGGTTTCAGAACAGAACTGAAACAGTGAGGTCATCGGCAAGGTGTGTTATGCGGACTGTTTGGTGTTGTCGGGATTGGACGGGGCATTGTGGGAGGTTTCAGTTGGGAACCTTTGGTGGGGATGTTTATGGAGTCCTGTGGGATGTAGTGGTTTGGACAAGGAATGACCACGAAAAGCGAGTTGCAATCCGGACACACACCAAGTGTTGGTTGTTGTGGTTGTAGTGAAGTGCGGTCGATGAGCCCAAGGATATAGACACATGTGTTTTACTACCCGAGTCGACACCAAAATGAAGGTGACCAATTTAACAAGGACTAGACCGGGGTTACTAAGTACAAGACCGAATACAAACCAAGTAAGGTTGGCCGAAAACCTTAAAATAAACCTTAGGTTTGGGTTTGGTTGGGTCACACAGTCCCAACGTCCACTCACACCAAAGGGGGTTCCTTAAGCTTGAGTATAGTTAAGTCAAAAAGTCTTAACCAAACTTAGAGAAAAGGGAAACCTTAGTTTGGGTTTAACTAGGCAACACAGTCCCAGTTTCAACTTACACTAAGGGGTTTGGCTCACATAAGAACCAAATGTCCGCCCGGAGAACCAACTAAGAATATTGATCCCGGATTGAAAGACTTAGCGAAGCTGAGTAAAAACTCAAGTTTTATATTCAGCAAACTCTGAATTTTACAATGGCCTAAGGCCTCTGTTTGTAGTAGAAAATGGACTATTCTAGAAGAAGATAAAAAGACACAAAACTAGAACCCATTCGGCCTAGTGTGGACGAGTTTGGGTTGACTTGGTGGACAATGTGTTTAGGCCACCTCTTCCTCTTCTGTAGGCCGAGATTGAGGTTTTCCATGTAACCATATTCATGAATTTGTTAGCCCATAAATTCTTCCAACAACCTCATCTTCCTGAAATGTGTTGGAAGCTTCTATTCTTGGTATTTGTTTTTATGATCATTTCGGCCAACTCCTCTCCCCTTGGACGACTTTAAGTCTTCAATATAGCTAACTTCATGAGCTTGTTAGTTCATAAAGTTTCTCCTTGAATTCCCCATCTTCTATATGTCCCTTGAACTTTCCATCTTGTCCTCTAACTCACGGCCTAGTCATCCCTTTGGAAGACCTTTTGGTCTAGTCACCTTATTTGAAGGCTCTCGGGCTTGTAACCCTTTACATGGCTTATTAATTGTGTCTTAAGGTAGTTATTATGTGCAATACTATGTCCTAAGCTAATAGATAAGCTAGTAAGTAAAAGATAAACTAAAAGAAAAGCATGGTATCGGCCAAGACCAAACAAGAAGGGAGATAATACAAAGCTTCTTAATATTCACGTCACAATTTTCCATGCATTGTTAGGCATCTAAGTGTAAAATGACTTGTCATTGTTGGCACTCTTAGGAAGGCACTTTGGAGTAAAGACTGCAACCTTTCGACCGGAATTACATCACTCATACTTTTGAATGATAACTGCAACCATTTGGCCGGAATTTCATCAGTCAGACTGTTGGAGTGAAGTCTGTAGTCTTTCGGCTGAAAATACATCACTCTCACTTTTGAATGAAGGCTGCAACATTTTGGCCAGAATTACATCATTTAGACTCTTGGAGTGAAGAATACCACCTTTCGGCCGGAATTATATCATTCTACCACTTTGAGTGAAGACTCTAACCTTTCGACCAGAATTACATCATTCAGACTCTTGGAGTGAAGACTGCAACCTTTCGGCTGAAAGTACGTCACTGAGACATTTGAATGAAGATTGTAGCCATTTAGTTTGAATTACATCATTTAGATGCTTGGAGTGAAGAATGCAACCTTTTGGTCAAAAATACTTCACTCGGACGTTTAAATGACGACTGCAACCATTAGTCCTGAATTACACAATTCAGAATCTTGGAGTGAAGACTGCAACCTCTCTATTGTAATTACATCACTCTCACTTTGAATGAATATTGCAACCTTTCTGCCATAATTACATCATTAGACTCTTGGAGTGAAGATTGCAACATTTCGGTTAGAAATACATCACTCAGACATTCGATTGAAGATTGTAACTTTTCCGCCGTAATTACATCATTAAGACTCTTGGAGTGAAGACTGCAACATTTTGGTTGAAAGTACATCACTTGGAATATTCAATGAAGATTGTATCATTTTGGTTGGAATTACATCATTTAGAGGTATTGAATGAAGACTACAACCTTTGGCTGGAACTACATCACTCAGACTTTTGATTGAAGACTGCAACCTTTCAGCCGAAATTATATCATTCTAACAGTTTGAGTGAAGACTACAACCTTTTGGTCGGAATTACATCACTCGGACTTTTGAATGACGACTGCAACCATTTAGCCAAAATTACATCACTCACACTTTTAAATGAAGAATGCAACCTTTCAGCCAGAATTACATCATTCAGACTCTTGGAGTGAAGAATACAACCTTTCGGCCAAAATTACATCACTCGAACTTTTGAATAACATCATTCAGAAGTTTGGACAAAAGACTGCAACCTTTCTTCCGGAATTACATCACTCGGACTTTTGAATTAAAGTTCAAACATTTTAACTAGAATTACATCATTCAGACGTATGGACTGAAGATTTAAACCTTTCTACCGGAACTACATCACTCGTACGTTTAAATGACAACTGTAACCATTCCGCCAGAATTACATCAGTCAGACTCTTGGGGTAAAGTCTGCAGTCTTTCGGATGGAGATACATCACTCTCACTTTTGAATGGAGACTGCAACCTTTCGGCCAGAATTATATCATTAAGACACTTGGAGTGAAGACAGCTACCTTTGGGCCGAAATTACATCACTCTCACTTTTGAATAAAGATTGCAACTTTTTGGCCGGAATTTCATCATTCAGATGATCTGAATGAAGACTAAAACCTTTCAGCTGGAACTACAACACTCGAACTTTTGAATGAAAACTTCAACCTTTCGATTGGAATATATCATTCTATCACTTTGACTGAAGACTCCAACCTTTTGGCCAGAATTACATCATTCAGACTCTTGGAGTGAAAACTGCAACCTTTCAGCCAGAAATACATCACTCGACCTTTTAAGTGACGACTCCAACCATTAGGCCTAAATTACATCATTCAGAATCATGGAGTGAATTGTGCAACATTTCGATTGCAATTACATCACTCTCGCTTTGAATGAAGATTGCAATATTTCGGCCGGAATTCAATCATCATTTAGACTGTTGGAGTGACAACTACAACCTTTCGGCTGAAAATACATCACTCAGACATTCGAATGAAGATCGCAACGTTTCCACTAGAATTACATCATTACGACTCTTGGAGTGAAGACTACAATATTTTGGTTGAAAGTATATAACTCAGACTTTTCAATGAAGATTGTAGACTTTCAGTTGGAATTACATCATTTAGACGTATTGAATAAAGACTACAACCTTTGTCTGGAACTACATCACACGGACATTTGAACAAAATTACATCACTCACACTTTTGAATGAAGACTACAACCTTTCTGCCGGAATTACATCATTTAGACCCTTAGAGTGAAGACTACAACCTTTCGACCGGAATTACATCACTCAAACTTTTGAATTACATCATTCAGAAGTTTGGACAAAAGATGCAACCTTTCTGCCGGAATTACATCACTCGGACTTTTGAATGAAAGTTGAAATCTTTTGACTAGAATTACATCATTCAGACGCATGGAGTGAAAACTGAAACCTTTCTACCGGAAATACATCACTCGTACATTTGAATGACAACTGCAACCATTCGGCCAGAATTACACCAGTCAAACTCTTGGAGTAAAGTCTGCAACCTTTATTATGGAAATACATCACTCTCACTTTGAATGAAGATTGGAACCATTCGACCATAATTACATTATTTAGACTCTTGGAGTGAAGACTGCATACCTTTCGGTCGAAAATACATCACTTAGATATTCGAATGAAGATTGTAACTTTTCCGCCATAATTACATCATTAAGACTCTTGGAGTGAAGACTGCAACATTTTGGTTGAAAGTACATAACTCGGACTTTTCAATGAAGATTGTAGACTTTAGGTTGGAATTATAACATTTAGACGTATTGAATGAAGACTACAACCTTTAGCTGGAATTACATCACTCGGACTTTTGATTGAAGACTGCAACCTTTCGGCCGAAATTATATCATTCTAACACTTTGAGTGAAGACTACAACCTTTCGGCCGGAATTACATCACTCGGACTTTTGAATGGCGACTGCAACCATTCAGCCAAAATTACATCAATCACACTTTTGAATGAAGAATGCAACCTTTCTACGGAATTACATCATTTAGACTATTGAAATGAAGACTACAACCTTTCGGCCGGAATTACATCACTCGAACTTTTGAATTACATCATTCAAAAGTTTGGACAAAAGGCTGCAACCTTTCTGCCGGAATTACATCACTATCTGCAAGAACATACAGTAATTGAATCGAAGCCTGATCATTTTCTAGATGATCTTAATAACCCATGGCCAGAACTTAGGTGGTCGACTGTTTCCTTGCGCTTTCCTCTATGCTTGACATGTTATAGTTGTACAATGGATAATAATCTGCTCATTTAGCACAATCCCCTTAGGATGATTTTCAGGAGTGGGGAGTATATAATCACACCTTGAAGGAGGGAAGTAGTGGGGTAGGAGAGGTAAAGATGGAAGTAGGGGCACCCAAGGGTGTAGCATAGTGGCCAATCGAGTGGGTATAAAACCTAGGAGACCAAAGTTCAAATTCCAGTAGAGACAAAAAATTACTAGGTGATTCTTTTCATATGCCTAAGCCTCGGTGGACAAACTTACTCGATACTTGTGCCGGTGGGAATTAGCAGGTACATGTGACATAATTGAGATGCACAAGTTGGCATGAAAACCATCGTTGTCAAAAAAAGAAGACATTTTAGGGAGTAGAGGCTATAACGTTATCTTTTTCTTCCAAGTTGCTGATGATATCACCATATTTGTGTCAGATCATAAAAGAGGCTTCCTTTATGATCTGAGGATGTGCCAGTAAGGAAGTGTGAGAGGTTAGCTGTAGCAGGAGTTAGGAGAGAGGTAGAGGTAGATCGAAGAAGAATCGGGGGAGGTGATTAGACACGACATGGCATAACTTTAGCTGAATAAGGACATGACCTTAGATAGGAAGGTCGAGGATTAGGGTAGAAGGCTAGTAGGTAGTGAGTGTTGTCGCATTGTGTGTGTGTTTAGGGGGGGGGTAGCCTCCGCCACTCCTCTTTTCCTTTTAGTAGTAGTATTCAGTTATCGTGAACTCTTTTTATTCTTCGATGTGTATTACCATTTGTTGATGCATTTGTTTGCCTCTTGTTATTAGCAATATTATTTAGTAATTGCATAGTTTCTTACTCCTGGAAGTGCATTACCATCTGCTGAACATTTGCATTGTATATTGCTACTTTGCTACTATACTTTTTGTATCCGCTTCGAATTACTTTTTGTTCCTTTCATTTTCTTTTCTCTTTTTTTTTCTTTTTTCTCAGAAACAACCTCTCTGCCCACAAAGGCAGGGGTAAGGTCTGCGTACATCCTACATTTTCCATACCCCACTTGTGGGATTACACTAGATATGATGTTGAATTGTAATACCAAAACTAATAATCATCGTATTAATTGGTGTATATGCATTTTTGGATAAATGTTTGGTTTATTGTATTAAAAATGGGTTATGCACTGTATAATCTGAATTCTGAAATAAGTGTTTGGTTTTAACATGGATAAAAATTGTTTCCAGTTATAACCTTGGCTTTGCATTCTCAAAGCCATCGGCTTCTCCCTTTATTAGAAAAAACTCCAAAACCTCTTCAAATTCTGTGCAAACTTTGTCGAAGCTTCCTCCATCTCCGTTCCACTAACCCTTTTACAATTTGGCCTCTCCAATCCCCATGTCACGCCGAAAGGTATTCTACCCATACCCAAAAAACTCTCTCACACACAAAAACAAACAAAAATTTGTTGTTTTTGGAGTTTTAGTATTGTAATCAACTCAATTATGACTTTTGCAAGAATTTCCTTTATCTTCTCCGCATATCAAAAATCAATTTGATTAAAAGGATGCCAGGGACATGGTTAAGAAATCATTTAGAGGGTAAACAAGAATGAATGGAATAGGTAGTGTTAAGATAAAAGTTTAAATCTGTAGAAGGATAAATGGTGAAGAAGATAATCTTGTTGATTGTTATCTTGAATAATTAGAAGAGTATTGAATGGAGGTCAACCGGTGATTTGTAACTTTCGTCTTCGTTCTTGAGCTTCTGAAATGGATGTTTATTCAGGTATTACCGTATTAGTAATAATACCTGTATAGTTATTCCCGGTATAAAATTCCCCCCCCCCCCCATCAAAAGAAGGCAAAGGATAAAGAAAGGAAGGGGCTGATTTCATACATATCCCTTACAGGTTCACAGAAACAATTCCTTTGAACACAACTGATGCTGTTGTACATAAACACACGCCATGGTGGAAATCTTCCTTCGACCAGGGAAGAGAAAAGGCGATTCAAGGTTCGTAAATATATTTTTAGATGCTTCTAAAATTTCATCCTTAAGTGTTCTGTTTTGGTCCATCTAATGTGATTTGGTCAATTTGTTGAATGCCTTAGGATTTAATTAAGTCCAAGATGATCACAATGGATGAAGAAAACTATAAAGAAGCTTCATACAAGGTCTTTTCTCCACGAGGGATTGGTGAGTGCTTTTGTGAATGTGATATAATAGAAACTCATAATGTTTTTCCATTTCGTCTAATGTTATTGTTGGTGACTTCTTATAGTCTGTCGAGTCTTTGGGTTGGAGTCTTGATGATTCAAACCCTGTTTTTAGTGGACAGTGGTTTCTATTCACTGACATTGCACCTGCATTAATAACAAAAATTCTCTTCAGTCCATCTACTAACATCCATAGCTGAATAATGTTTTAGGCAGCCCTCAACCTGATGTCATGGGGCCACCTTACGTAGTTTCCAAGAGATTTCAAAAATTTCATAGTAGAAGATAAAATTAAATATTCTCTACTATAAAATCTCCCAAATCTCTTGGAAGCTGCATCAAATTAAGCCCATAACCAAGCCTCGCAGTTTGAAAAATTTATAGAGAGTACGATTATATTTCTTCTAAATTAGAATCTCTGAAATTTTTTTGAAGCTGCATAACACTTTTCTTTTTTTGATTCCCATTTTAAAAATAATATGGGACATTTCTCTTTGCCTATAGAATGAATATATTCTCCCAATTGTGTGAATCTAGAGTTCTATGTGAAAACACAAAAAAAGGGGGGCGGGGGAGGGGGGGAGGGGATTGTGTTCTATTAAAAATTAGTCTAGTAGAATGGACTTTTTCTGTATCTGCAGATAAACTCAATAACCCCGAAGCAATAGTTAGATGTATCAAGATATATAAAAGTAAAACAGTAAAGTAAAATCGACCCAGAATTTTTATACTGCCGATGTTGTACCTACATAAGGTTATATTATTCCTTCTCAGTTTTCAGTCAACTACAGTTGTGGTTTTCGAATTCGTTCATCACCAACGATTTCCTCTCGACTCTTTCCAGTCATTTACAAAGGTGATTTTCGAACTTGCTCACCACCAACGATTTTCTCTCAACACTTTGGTTTTACAAGTTCACTAAAGAAACTTAACTCCTGACACAACTTTTCTCTTTTCACTCACACTTTTCCTTTTTCTTTAATGCAAGAGGATAATTCTGCAGTAAAAGTCTTTGGAAGTGATAAATATCCCAAAGAATAAGTGGGTCTAGAGTTGAGATGAAGACTTTCATTTCTAACTTGTAATGGTAATGGTATCATAGTTACTGTTATCTTAGTTCATCAAACAAAACAAATATTCATGGCGTAAAAGAGTTAGGCAGAATCTTTAGCATGATGAGGTTGGAAATGTATAGTTGACTTTTCTCTTTTGTCCACCAGGTCCAAACTTACAGAATATTATTGATGACAACTGTATAGAAGTTGATTCCAATTCATCTGATTTTTGGGTGATGGTAGCAGCCCTGAAGGTCACTTGCATTTTCTTGGAAAGAACATAAATAGGAAGGAAGGGGGAAAACAATTTATGGAATTATTGCAGTTTAGTTAGTGAATTAACCTGATTAAAAGACAAATTGACCAGTTGACATGATTTTGCCTGCTGATGTTTCGTTATTATTGTCCATTTCTTTAGCTCTAAATAGCAAATTGACGTCTAAATCAGTCAATACAATTTTATGGCTTTAAGTTGATTGTAAAGCGTCGAAGCACTCAGTTCTACTGGTTCTTCTCTTGGTGAGGCTGCTGTACATGTTTTAGTTTCTTCATTTAATCTTCCTTGTGCCTTTTCCTTTAAAAAGTGCAAACGGGCAGGAGATTGAGGGAAGAGCCTTCACTAAGTTCTTCACCCGAGTAATCTTGCAACATAGACTTTGCCCTATGGTCCTTCTGACCTTTGTGTCTTGGTTGCTAGTCCGTATTTGCACAAAAGAATTTGAGTTGCGAAGTTGACTAGAGAAGTGTAGGTTCATTTGGGAACTAATTTGAGATTCCTTGAAAAATAATCTTCTCAATAGTCAATGTCATCCTTTTAATTGTTTTATATGCTAATATGTATATACATTATTCTTTTAGGATCCACAGGAAACTAGCACCTTGTCTCTCTTTATCTTACTTCAAAAGTTTGTTCTTTTTCTTTTGCAGCAACTAAATAATTGTTGGTAGCCTTTATCAAGAAGCCTACTTAAGTTCCCTTGATTGATATTTCTTTGCATTGGTGATCAATATGGTTTATTGTTTTTTGTCCTCTAGGAGTTCATAGCTAATGAAGGTGGTGAGGAGACACCTCTTGAGGGGTCGATACCAGATATGGCATCACCAACTGAGTTAGTGGTTTAAGTTTCTTCATATCACATTAATTTATTATTAAATTTATGAGACTTCGTTTATTGATGCTTGTACCGTTGACTCTATTGCAGATTGTATGTAAACCTGCGAAAAACCTACCAAGCCAAGGCCGAGGCTGATTTTCTTGTTATGGAGCAAAGAGTCAGGAATTTACTTGAGAAAATCGGTAGGGATCCAGCCAGCATCTCCAAGGCAAACATAAAGAACTTCTCTAAAAATGCAAGGAAGCTTGCTGTAAGGGCATTTCTTTTCCCCCCTTTCATTAGTTGAATGTTCATTCATCTAGAATTACTTGTGCTACGTGAATCTTCTTCCAGTTGACAATTCGGAACACATTGTCCTTCTTGCTATAGAAATCACCATATAACAATTTGTTTGACTCTAATGAAGAGGGACTCCTCTTGCTTTTAAGGTTGGTGTTTTGTGGTATGAGTTTGTGATCCCGTCTGTTTGTCTCTTTTCTCAAAGCTCTTCTTGTCTCCAACCACCTCTTCCAAGTGGTAAAATTTGAGGAGCCATCCAGAAAAGGCGCTAATTATTAAATGGGTCACCTTGCTTAGCACATGCCTTCTAGGTCCTTCACTATGGCTGCAAAGGGGGTGGATTCTGTCAGGCAGAGGGTTGCTAGGTTGGAAACACACATTTCCTGGTCTTGCCTCCCTATTGATTAAGGCAGTTGTCTGAAAGTGCTCAATGGCTCAGGAATAAAACTATATGCTTCACCAAGTGTCTTCAGCTATTCTGTGGGGAAAAGAATCTTGAAATCTCCTCCTTCTACATGCACGATTTTGGTGGTTGATTTTGTTGTTATGTTAGTGATAAGATCTTACAGTAATGATGCTTTATGTCAATATCAAGATGATGACTGTTGGAACCGAATTTTCAAGAAACTGCGCTGACATGATGCTGCATGTTTTGATCTTAAAGATAACAACGATTCCCACCACTAATTGTCAGAAAACTCCATTTAAATTTTGAAATCATTATTTATGGATGGATGTTTGTTTTGGTTTCTGGTCATTGAAATTTTCCTCCTTTAATTATGTTAGGTCTGCAGATATCGCCTCGTTGAGGATGAGTTCAACTCTCCTGTCCAACCAAAGTTACAGAAGTTTCTGACAGATGAGGATTATGGGTATGTAATTGATTACCATAGGAATATGGTTTGACATGGTCACCTCAAGTTGGCAAAATCATCTGTGATATAAATTGAAGTAGAGAGGGCTTCTTAGGATCATTTAAGCTCTTCGAACCCACGTGATCCTTTCATGATACTTTGATTGTTTTGTGATACCAAATAACAGGACTTTGCAAGAAGCCAACTCTCTTAAAGTACTTCCTGAGAAGTAAGTTTATCCAAGCTAAAGCCCCTGCCATTTCGTGGTGGATATTTTTTTTCTAGATCCATTTTCCAAGGGCTTCTAGTGAAGTAACATATGAACTTTCAAATGTTGAAATATAGATTTTAAAGACAAAATTTAGGTTATTACGACCTTTCTGTTAAAGTAGGGACTATTTCAAGTTCTTTAAATGAATCTCTTCAAGATGCCTGCGTACTTGACTTGATGAAGTGTACTATTTATTCCAGATGGCTCTATATTATCAGCTAACTAGGGTTTGATTTTTTTCCGACTAGGGTTTGATTAAGAACTAATTTGCAAGGGATGGTCACCCTTTGTTAAACAAGACAGAGCAAAAAGGTAATAAGAAGTCATAGGACTAAATTCCTAGTAATGCTAATCAAAGCGTTAGTGGAAGCTTGGTAGGAATAAAATAAACATTGCCTTGTGAATGAGAAGTTGCTGATTCATAGTACATAAAGTCTTGTGTTTAGATGACTATAATTAATTAAGCAAGGATTAGGGTGGAGTTACTTCTGAAGATTTACTTTGTTTTTGTTGATTACCTTACACTTTGTCTTAAATGTCTTTTGGAGATTGTGTACTTTCTAGCTCTTTCGGTGGTCATGCTGATAGTGCACCACTTCTTAATATTTGCAACGGTACCTTGTGCGAAGTAATGGTATATGGATGGTTAATTGGGAAAAAAAGTAAAAGAAAATAGAAAGTTCTGAAATACTTTCATCCATAGACCTGGAACTGTAGCTACTTAGCCATTCAGAAGGTTTGACAGGTAATTGGCACTATAACTATCTGCTTTTCAGGCAAAAGATATTTGACAATCCAATTTTTGGCTGGACTTTGGGTATCAGACTTTATAAATATTAGGGATGTAATATTGTTCAAGCTTTGTTTGAAATGCTTTCTGCCATGAAGTTAAAAACAGAGAAACACTGGCTACAGTTATACTATTTGATGCTGAGTGGAAATGATGATAAGACACTCGGCAATTCTGTGCGCTGAATGGTTGCTCAAGATTATCTTTTTACTGAATTGTTAAATTTTGCATCAATGCTCTTTCTTTTTGAGCTTTTTTCTACCCTTTTTTTGTGGCAGTACTGCTGGGGGTCTTTATATTCTTCTTCGAGCAGCTGGCCGGTTTGTTGTAAACTATAACAAATTTCCTGGCCAATTTGACAGGTAAAAGCTAATGTTTTCTCATCCAAACAATTTTATTTTTAGGAGAAGTTAACTATGGCTGTCTGACCTTAAGAACTATTTTGGTAGTGAAATGGATGAGGATATATCCCGGTTGAAAACTACGGCTGTTGGCCTACTCAATGACCTTGGTTGCAATAGTTCTGCCTTATCAGAGGACCTTATTAATGAGATGTGCCGGTATGGTTCTTCGGAGCTTCATGCCGTGGCTGCCTTCA